>JAXQJQ010000003.1:600000-843405 GCA_037042055.1 Penicillium sp. S103-07
GACGGAGACCATCATGATGTTGAGCATGCGCTCGTAGAGGTGGCCACTGGCGACGGAGAAGATGTTGATATCTGCGTGTTCCTCGCTGCTGCTCTTGGATCCTACTCCAACGCTGGAGAGGACTCCGGAGGCAAAGTTGAGTCCCTTGGATACGTAGTCCATTGTCGAGCCAGCTTTGTGTCCGATTTCGAGGACGTCTTCATTCTCGTAACCGACTTTGCGGGAGAGGCGTGGGAAGATCGTCCGGCCTTGGAAGGAGAGGAGGGTTACTTCGTTGTTTTCGTCACCGGGTTGAGGGCGATAGCCCAGACCACCAACGCTGTCGATGTTGAAGAGCTTCTCGCTACGGCCGGGCTTCAGATTGATCTGCCACAGGCCGGGCTGAGCCTTGAACTGGAAGTATCCCAAATTGGCCATGATAATGGTGTCGTCGAAGTGAGGGTTCTCTTCTGTTCCCAAAATGAGCTGCACGCCTCGCGGTGGAGTCTTGGTGGTGACATCCCGAGAGTGACCTTCAATTAAGATATGTTCCAAGGCGTAGATAGCGTCGACATTAGATCCAGTTTTGAGCGAGCTCAACTTGATGTTGTCCAGGTCATGGATTGATTCCTTTGGTGCAACAAGCCACGAAGTAGGTACGTCCATGCCCAGCGTAAGCAATGCCTCGACCGGCACACCGGAAAATGACGCTCCAGGACGAGACAAAGATCCATCGGAGGCAAAGTTTGGCTCCGATTCCAGCACATAGCGGTAGAAGCGCTTCACAGGAAGCTCCTGGATCTCTTCCTTGGGGTTCAAGAAGATCTGAAGCTGGACACCAGCCAATTCGGAGATGACCTTGAGAATGGAGAGCCATGTCTGGGCCACCTCCGACGCGGGGTCCAAGACAACCGCAACATTGATCGCCGGATCCTCGGAGTTCGAAACAGTAATGACAGAATGTTCAGTCTTCCATTTATCGGACACGTCCAATCGGAAGTCGGGTGTGTTTTCAAAGATCCCCTCGGGGACATCTGAGATCGTCGACAATGATACGAGCGAAATGAGCTTGGCCAGGTCGAGCGGCTTAGAGAGCTTCGTATTCAATCCAAGACTCAGGGAAGCCCTGGCGACAGGGTCGATGCGCTTGACACGTTCGTAGGCGACAAGCTGGGCCAATTCGTCGACACTTAGGCCAAACTCCTTATCAATAGGACCAACTGCTCTCCCGTTGACAACGAGGCCTTCAGTGCCAGGCTCAAATCCGAGTTTCGCAGCAAGTCGTCGGTGGGTAGCAAGTGTTTCTTGGCTTTGCGGCTCTGCGTCTGTTTCAGAGCCCTGAGCGCCAACGCTTGCCAGGATGTTGTCAATATCCCCGCCCTTGATGATCAAATTTTCGATCTTGTTTAGATTCGGGGTATCCTCTTGGGCATCTGAGACACCATTGTGCACCAGAAGAAGTTCCACCTCCCCATTTTCCTTCCGGAAGTTGAGAGCATTAGTCAGGAGTTTCAAGCCCTCCTTGGACTCGAAATCACAAACAAGGATGACATGGATCCCGCCTAGAACACCCTCCTTGGGTTCGATTCGGGGGATCTTGTCCAGGTTTGCATCAGGTCCAAAAATACTGGCAAGGTCCACAATCTGCACGCTCTTAGGGTCTTCGGGCATGAGGAAAGTGTTGCGTCGTTCAAAAGACGGGCCCAAGAAGAACTCCGGCAGCCAGGCATCCTCTTCGAAGACTCCGTCGACAATACCCTGCTGGATCAACTTCAGATCCCTGCCAATCGTCATACTCATTTCCTGCATCCAGTTCCCGTCGCGGGCGATCGGGATACCATTGACCAGGAAGTGCGGAGCCTCGCCAGTGAGACTCAAGCGGCGCTGGTAATCAACGGTGTGGGCTGCCACGGTGCTGTAATGGTCGTTCTTCAATAAATCATCGAGAGAAAGAACCTCCTTTTCAGCACGGGGTTCCCGCTCTTTCACTGCAAGCTTGAAAACCGACTTTTCGGGGCCGCCTTTCTTCAGTTTTGAAGCAGACTGCAATTACGCAAAGTCAGCTATTATCATCAAGTTGATGAGACCATGGATGTACTCACCTCTTCAAGGTATCGCATGAGACCGGAAAGCCCGTAGGTCTCTTGGAGGTAGTGTGCTACCTTCAATTGAGCAGTCGATTCAGGTGACGAAGCAGTAGGCACCAAGCCAAATCTCACGGGGATAGACCGCTTGATGAATGTCTGGATCTGCTTGACAACCAAAAGCATATCTTCGGGGTCGGACAAGTCCACAGGCACGACAACGTTGTGCAGGTCACGGCGGACTGGCGGCAATTGTCCTGGATAGGCACTCGCAACATACTAATAGAGTGTCAGCACTTTTCTGTGGTCATTTCATATAGGGTTCCCTAACCGATTCGAGATCACCGGGCCAGGCTTTGTATCTAGAGTCCTTCTCTAGATTGTTTAGCCAAATAATAACGTCACCACCTTCCAACTGATCGCGGAAATCATATCGCTGCAGGTCATCGTCCGAGTGAGCTTCAGCGAGCAGTGGGTGCGACAAAAGCTTCACGGCCTCCCGTCCAGAAATGCCTAGGTCCCGGAACTTCTGGATCAACCTTCTCTCCCGACGGAGATTGTCCAGAAGAGAAAAGGCATCAATTTGCCGAGAATCAATCTGCACACCGTTGATCCACATGACGTTATATCCAGGCGGGATCATTCTCGCCCGGTTAACACGGATTTCGTTGCGTAGTTCCTTGGTAGCGTTGTGAGCTGCCACAGTGGATGAGTACTTCGGGAAGTTTTGCGACAGTTTGAGCAAAGTGCCCAGAGGATCCTCGCTGTCCATAACATAGGCCGCAGAGTTCATGCCCAATCTAGACACTTCGGAGGAGGAAAGAGGCCGCAGGTCATCTGGCGCATCCTCCTTCAACTGTTCTGATCCAGCTGTCTTGCCATCCTTCGAGTTCTCATCCCGCTGTTCGGCATCTCGGTCATCAATGACTATGTAGTCCGTCCGCTTCAAAGCCAGCTCGACGCCGTATCCAGACACAAACAGGGGACGAGAGGTCCAATGCTGAGGCGGTCGGTAGCGCAAGCGGTATGAGATCTGCCCCTGCTTCGCCATATCACTCAACGTCTCGTGGAAATCTTTAAACATCGGCGCGGAAACATCTGCGTAGAGAACGGCCGGAGGGAGGGACAAATCGCCCAGGACTCGATCGAAGGGCAATTCCCTAGAGTCTCTGTGATAGAACTTCAATCAGCTTCCATACGCAACTCTCGTCATATCCGATTTGACCCACAATTCTCCCTCGACATCCTGTTGCGCTCTCTCCATAGCCGAGGAGCAATACTGCTTTCCTTCGGAGTGAACCCAGACCGGACAAGCCGCATCCTGAGCAGCCATCAACGACTGCTGAACAGAGGTGTTATAAAACTGGTAATGAGCCTGGATTCGCGGGGCGGAAGATCGGACTGCAAGCGACAGTTTAAAAGACGAAAGGCTCTCGGCGGTTCGTAGGTGTCCATCTTCATGGACGACCTGCAGGAAGCGATGGTAAAGCTCTTCTTCGGTGGTCGCATCTTCAAAGGCACCGTCGGCAATTCGGTCAAGCAATGGGAAGTAGGCGGTCGAGTTCTCTTCAGCGGCCGACTCTCTAGAAAGCTTGATCAGCACTTCACTCGACTTCGGGAATTCGGATCCAACTCACAGCAGTTCCACAAGGTATGGAGACGAGTCAAACGAAGCCTGGAGAGCCACATTGACAGCCGGACTGGCATTCACCAGCAAGCCCGGTAACAAAGCTCCAAGAGCAGCATACCAGCACCAGGAGGTGCGGGATGTTAACGGGGCCCTCATCCTGGCGCAATGGGGTAAGACGGGTGTAGGTTTAGGGGACAGCCCGCAAGAGGCGGTGCTGCCACAATTCAAGCCTTGGCCGGTGCAGAGTTAGTCAGATTGCAGATCGGTTGCGCAAAGCAGCGCCTCCAAACAAACGCGGAGGTGGATCTGGACACTTGGACGCTTGGTTATCTCTTATCGCAGCTTCTACGGCGGCCGGTGCGGCATGATGCGCAGGCCCTAATAATCTCAGTGCCTTGCCTTTGTACTTATGCCAGCACAATCGAATAATGATCTCATCTCTTAAATTTTCATGTTCTGCAAAAGACTTTCTCAAGGTCATAAGTAGAGACAAAATAGCAGCGCAATGACAATGACGGTCACAACCGGCACCTCACCAGTAACCAAGGCCTTCCAAGGTAAAAAAATAACATCTAGGAGCTACACAAGGAATACAATTACTGGAAAGATTATTCAGATGAATCCTATTCAATTGAAAGTATTGACCTTTTGCTGATCATAGCACATGATTCGTAAATGACTTGATAGTCCCGGGCGCCAGACATTTTGCCTCCGATACAATGCTGTCCGTGCGCCAATGCTCCGTGAAATAAGTTGAAAAAAAAAAATTGAGGATCAACCATATATGCAAACCGACTGGCTTCTTTTTTTGTTCCAGTTTAATAAGACGCCGGGGGATGATAAAACGATGAAAGTAATGCGCCGAGTCCATGCTCAACGAGATAAAGAAAGATGCCCCATGCCACCAGGTATGGCCCTTACTGGGTGAACACCTGGGATTGGGAGTTCTTGCGGAAATTGGCTTCGAAGATCAGACGCTTGCGCTTGTCGTCATCGATATCGAAGAACGAGCTCTCAGCGTGGCTCTGCTGGCTGCCAGGCCGAGCGTTCAAGGTGGTGGTGGACTTCATTTTCCGCAGGTTGCGGGCCTTGGAGTTGGCGCCCAGGGCGCGCACCTCCCGGGCGAGGCGCTCTAGGATCGAGCCGCCATTCTTGGCATTGATGTTCTGGGGGACGGGGAACTGGGGGAGTTCCTTCTCCGTCATCGTTCCTTCGGCGATACTCGTTCCGGTGGTGGATGAGCCGAAGCTGACGCCCGAGTCGAACTTGCGACCTCTGCCGCGGTTGGGGCTCTTGGCCTCCTCCAAGGAACTAGGCTCATTTACCAGAACACACTCATCAATGACATCGTTGGCCAAGGTCAGATACTTTGACAAGGCGTCATGAATCTGAGGCCAGTTGTTGGAATCACCGTCCTTAGCATCCTGCTTGATGACGGGGTCCAGAACACCAGTGCCCTTGGCATCAACGGCATTGATGTACTGGAAGAATCCATCGCGGTTGCTGTTCAGGATCCGCGGAGTCAACTGAGGGGTGGGGGTAGGACCGGACTGATGGGCAGGCGGGTAGAGGGTGTTCAGCATGGCAATGTGGTTGGTCTTCCAAGTGGGCTCAAGCAGCATGTCGTTGATCATGATCTGAGGAACGTGTTAGTTGGGAGAACTGGAAACCTTTGTGAGATACTCACCCAGCGACGTAGACCAACGTAGACCTGGGTATACAGGGCGTAGATATGGCGAATCTTGCCGTGGATTGACTGCAGCCAAGCAGCCACGCCGGGATACTTGAGGACGAGGTCAGAACGGCCAGGGTTTGCCGCATCCTCCCGGCTGATCCTGAGGCGGGCAAGGGCATCATTAACCTCCTTCTTCCAACGGTCGTCAAGAGACTTGAGGTAGTCCAGTGCGGTGAGAGCCTGCGGGAAGTCGACCTGATGCAACTCTGCACAAAAGGCCTTGCGGATGTAGGTGGTGGTGAAACTAGGAGGAAGAGAGCAGGGCTGCGAGGGCAAGCGTGACAGTTGGTTCTCCAGTGCGGAGCGGAAGTCGGCAGCCGCATCCACGGATGCATCCTGCGAGGAGCGCGAGGACTTGGCAGTGGAAGTGGAGTTACGCGGGGAGCTGCGCGGGGAGAAGGCGGTCTCGGGCGAGCGACTGCCCGAGGCCCTGGTGGGGTTGAGGTTGAGTTGGTACATGCTGCGCAGAGGAATCTCGTAGGAGCCTGGGTAGCGATTGACGTGGTCGAGGATCCAAATGAGGCTCGAGCCGTCGGGAGCGTCCAACAACGGTTGAGACATGGGACAAGGAGAGTGAATGAAAGCACCGGGGAAATTTTTTAGAGAAAAGTGAGAGACCGAGAGGAAACAGATCGCATAAATATGGGATCAAGCTTCCGAGGGCTGGTGAGATTCGAAATCCGGCGAAGGGGCAAGGTGTTCCGCCGAATAAAAATCAAAAGGCAGGATCAGATCACAGGCCAGTGTGGCTGAAGAGGACGTGATGTTTGAGAATTTTGGCGATGGTACGTGATAGTTCTGAGACGTCCGTAGGAGTTGATGCGAGGGGGTGGACGCTCGGGGTCGTGGTTGGCCAATCTCAACGCAGATGCGAGATCCGAAGCTTATGATTGAAGGCAAAAAACAAGGCAATCGAAGGAGAGTTTAGAAAAGAGAGGCTTGCTCTCGATAGAACTGAAATGGTGAGACAAGTCTCAATGGTCTTAACGAGGGATAGATAGAAAGAGAGTTACAGAGGGAGAAAAGAGATTGAAAGTCGAAATGAACGGGGAAGAGGGGCGATAATATGGCAAACTGGAGTACCGTGAGTCTGGACCGACCTCTTTCCCGTTAGCACACGATTTATTTTCGATGGATCCATGGGTTTCGCCCGTTTTTTGGGGCTCCACCGCTGCACTCATCCGCGCCCGTCCAGGCAGTCGACCGAGGGCGAGAAAAGCAGAGAGGAGTCAACCGTTGGCTTTCCGTCCTTCCGGGTGGCCCACTTGGTCTCCGTTTAATCATCTGCGCTAACCTCATATCTGTTCGCTTGGGGTCCATCGGGCTCCGGCCGTCTGGATATCGCCGCCGTAGCGCGTTTTAGCGCGTCCCATACCGGGAACTGGGGATTTTCGGGGTGCACCGCCGTCCCCCATTTGTGAATGCCATTTATTTTTCGTCTTTCCCTACGTGCCCGACATGAGCTGATGCGTCTCTCGAGGACCCACTGACGGAGTGGTGACGAAAATTGTTTCTTTTCGGCACTGGGTGATGTGCAGAGCTGAAGCCCGATGAGCGCACGGGAAGATCATCGTGGACGGAGTACATACGTAAGTAGTACCCTCCGTAGGACGAGCAATACTTCAGTACTACAGCACCCACCCAGAAATGGAAATTCTATGTATAGAGAGGCAAAAGGGTTCCTCACTCTCTAGTGTGGGGTGGACCACGCAAGCCCAAGCGAGCCCTGCAACGCGCCACTGCCACTGCCACTGGAGCTGTCATGAGGCACAAAGTACGAAGTAGTAGCCCCCGGGTACTTTTGTCGAATGGTATAAATCTGATCTGTATCGAATGATGAAAGAGACCGGATATAATCGATCAAACAGACACAGCACATTCGGAGCTCATCAATAAACAACCGGAACCGGAGAAAGCACCCATGGTTCCCGACCCGCCAGCCCCGAGCGGCCCATGGATGCAAATGCTCCCGCGGTGTCACATCCCACGATCCGGATCACTTTTCTTTTTCTTCCGAGTTTCATATCCGGAGCAGTTTGAATCTTCTACTTGAAATCTGCTGCATATCGGGCTAGGCAGGGAAATATTTTCAATCGCACTCAGCCCCAAAATCCGGCACGCAGGTACCGGAAAACGACCTTCCCAAAACTGCTTGGATCGGAGGTGGGGGCCCCTCTCGAGTCTGGACACTGAGATCTTCGTCTCTTTCATGTTCCACGCGGGTGGATACGTCAGACCCTCTCAAAGATCACGAGGTCGATAATTAGAACGACGATCATGGCATCATGCCTTCTTTCTTCGGTATCCGAGATCTCGGGTGAATTGCGGGCTACACTTGGTCAGGGAGATCGCGGTCCGCGTCAAGCGGTGTTCCCTTGCCTCGGTGCCGATGTGATCATGTGCGGGAGCAAACAATGAAGGTCCTGAGACGTGTTCGATTTTCAACGGTGATTCCAAATTTTGGGGTTGTTTACCCTTGGACAGTTCTGTGTCTACGGGCCCCATTTTCCAATCGGGCACCGAGTGCATTCTCCCGCGATTGCGGTGATTGCCCGCGAGACGGCCCATCCATGTATGATCTTCGCGTCGGCTTTCTGCCGTACACTCAAAATCCGGATCTGTCTCTTCCATTGGGTCGGGCGGGGGGAAGATGACGCCTCCGCAACCACGCTAAGAATTGAGAAAGGACAAGCCCAAAGTACCATCTAGGGCTATCGGCCCTCACACACAGTCCTCCTCAATCGAGTACACTTCCAGTTCCGTAATCATAGTATAGGCTGGGCTGGTCACACACCGTAGTCCGCGTCTTTGTTCGGCATTATAGAGAAGAGCCCACTCTGGGTCTCCTCACCGTCCGGGGTTCGCAGTGTGTGCAGCTCGCCCCGTATCCTGATCCGCAACCACTATCTCCTCGAAGCACGGAAATCCCGTGAAGCTGCTGATGGGTGACAGGGATTGAGGGCGCACCTGGAAGCCCCAGCCGGTCGGCAGGAATTTGGGTCCGCCACGATGGATGGCCATTCCCGCGCCGGGTCCAACCTTGCCAAAGACAAAGCAGCGCTTGACGGTCATTCCATGTCCGCCCCACTTTTTGATCACCGGCTTGAAGGAATTGGTGCCATCGGCCGCTAGCTCGTCGAAGTATAACCCGACGGGGTCAGACCGTGTCTGGGGATCGAGGACGAGTCGGGAGGTGGACTTTAGGGATCCATACTGCTTGATAAACGGATCTGTAGCCGGCTCTAGGGTATCGATACCAAAAGGTGACACACCAATAGCCTGAAAGGAACCTATGCAACCCAGATCCGCCTCGCACCGTACTCATCACGGCGCTGCTCCGGGATGAACAGCGGCTGATTGCCGTAGCGGTATTTGTGGCACGGCGCCGGATGCTCGTTCAGGTAGACATCGGGCGTGATAAAGTCCAATCAAGGCGCAAACGTTTTGCCAGAGTCGAGGGCTGTGCTGGTCGCCCGGATCAGCGCCACCAACAACGACGGAGAAATCATTGACACCATCAAGGCCATCACCAGACGTTCAGATAGATCGGGATCCCGTATTCCTTCTTGTCTGCTGCAACAACCTTATTGGAGTACTGTGCATGGTGGTACGTCATGAACGCGAGTCTGTATGCGGACCTTTCCAAAGATCTGTGTTCACATCTCACTGAGGTGAGTATGTGCCCTGAAGTGATCCAAGTTTATTTTCAAATCGAGGTGGAGGTTGTTTCAGTCCTATACTAGGGAGTCCGGCGGCAGGTCTTCGGAATTGACTTGCTGAATTTCTTCTCGGCTACTGCAGAGCCGTCACAAGAGTTGCCTAGTAGACCCGTCTCGTTCTCGACCCGGATCCTGAGCATTGTCGAGTACTCACTGTCGATCTACTTGGCATGCTGCAGCAGGCGGGAGATTGCCTTTTCGTTGGCCTTGCAAGTTTCTTCATGGAAAACGACAGTACGTCGCCGGTTTTCAGAACACAGCCAGCTTGGCGTAACTTCGCGCAAGGGACCGATTTTTATGTTGTGATTTGCATGAAAGTGGTTTGCTGTTGAATCATTATCGAACAGTTGGAGGGGAATGAACGGCTCCTACCGCCGGCTGTCGATTTAATCCCCATTAAACACAATCAGCTGGTGCCGTGTAGCTCGGTTTATTTCCGAGGTTGGATGAGATTTCAAAGTTAACTACGTGTTATGTATCGGGGAATATTCCTTTCGAAAATTAAAATTACGAATTTTGCTTTTGTTCTGTTCGGAGAGTATAGATTCGCTGTATCTTGAAGCTTAGATATATTGGTCAGCTCAATTCCTCAAAAAGATCACCAACCTTACAAAACATCCATCCAAGGCCTCCAGCCCGAGCTTACATAGACATTTGAACATCAATAGCTCATCAAAACAAAGAAAATCCGGTCGTTTATGTCCTCACAAGTCATGATCGTGACTCGAGAGGTTCAAGTATGCTTTATCAACACGCACCGCCCGGCAGAAAAAGGCCGAAGATAAAGACTGCGTCCACGGCATCGTGCGACAGCTTCCCAACTACAACCCCGCTGATCTTCCTATTCTCACAATGGGCAAGGGGCCTTTGGAGAAAAATCTTCAATTTGAGAAGAAGAACCAAGACCTCGTCAAGCTCCCGAAGTGTACGTTTTGTACCCCTCCACAACTCCACACCTCGGGCAACGCGAAAAGCAGACAAAAGACTCACGCGAGAACTTGCAGATGCTAAAGTCGGAAAGCGACCTATCCCCCATGCACCAGTCGCCTCACCATTTGCGGGCCCCGCCGTACCGAAGATCGTCTATGTCTCCAGCAAGACACCTTTCATGAGCGCGGTGAAGCGCGTCCAGAAACTACTCCGCCAGGCGGAGAAGCGCGCAACGGCCGGAATCAGCCTTGAAGATACGCAGAAAACGGAGAACCAGAAACTTGCAGAGCTCGCCAAGGCCGCAAACACGCGAGAGGAGGTCTTCGTGAAGGCTACCGGCAAGGCAATCGAAAAGGCTCTCAACGTGGGCAAGTGGTTCGAAGAGAAGGAGACAGAGTACACAGCCCGCGTCACCACTGGAAGCGTGCTCGTTGTTGATGATGTGACCGAGGATGAAGACAAGAAAGAGGGGGAGATGCGCAAACAAGAGCGGCAACGGGCCAAGGATGCCGCGGGCCAGAAGGAATCCGAGACATCAGAGGAACCTGCCTCCAAAGATTCCACAAAGAAAAGAAAGCGCGAGGACGCGAAGGTGCCCGAGGAGGTCGAACTACCTGAGACCCGAACCCGATGGATCAAAATGGTTGAGGTGGCCATTAGCCTCAAGTGAACCGTCCACGGGTAGAGCATGCCATTCACACATCTCCCGCGTGCCGGCCATGCCATTGAATACACCAAAGAAAGACATAAACAGCCTCGAAAGAATCGGATGATCAGGCACCAGGGGACCCTGATGTCCCCTGCCCGTCATGTTCAACGATGTTGTGCTAAGCCGCCAGAAAAAACATCGCTGCAGCAACACTGCCTCCGCTTGTCGCAGAATATCCATTATGAAGGGTCGTTTCCTCTCACAGATAGCCCGATGAAGTCAGAATGAGTCACCACTTAGTCACTCGGCCTGCTCAGCCCGATGGAGGAGATTCTCATGGAATACTCGTGAGAAAGACTGGAACGACAGTGATCGTTCGCGCACGAACAGACTAGCAAAATCCAACAAGAGTATATGGATACCTTCAGCCTTGAATCATCCTATAAGGCCATAGAGATGCACTAGCAATGCTATGTCAGTACTATTTACTGGTTTCCTCGAATCTACAGACTCAGACCGAAAACAATGCTTGAGTGTATATATGTACTTCCGTCAACACGAGGGATAAATTCTATAACAACCCCATATCATGCACACACAAAATATACAAAACCGTAACAATGCACACGAAAGAGAAGAAAAGAAACTAATATACAGGCTAAGAGTCAGGAACACAAGCCCAGCTGCATCCAAAACGTCTGAACGGCAAAGGTCGAAGCCTCTCACCCGAGGCCCGCGGTCTCTTCATCCCATTTTCATGAGGTGTGCAGTCCCACCACTCCGTCCACTCAGAGCGCGGGTTCACATACTCTCGATGGCACACCGAGCAGTGCCAACCGCCGTCTGATTGCCATTTCTTGGCCAGGGCGATCAACGGGACTGCCAATGGGGGGAAGTCGAGAATCTCTTCATCAGTGATTTGATCGAGACCTGGCGTTTTGGCCAGAGTGCGGAGGGAGAGTTCTCGGAGGGATGGAGCGCGATTTGCTGAGTCGGATGATGCTGACGATTCCACCGGCTGGCCGTCCATGTCTAGGAGCTTTACTGGGCCCGTGGCGACGCGGATCGTGGTCCATGCGTCGGCGGGAGGCTCGCCTTCATATTCATTGAATTCGAGAGCTTTCTTCGAGGAGGGTTCATCGTCTCGAGTCGATCCACGACGCCAGACGGCAACCTCGGCCTCTTCAATTGATGGGAATGGGTTCGGGAATATAGAAAAATGTTTCAGTTCCCCCTGAAGAAGGCCCAGGAGCTCCCACGGAAGCGATGTGAGTTCGTTAACTGCAATGTTGAGGACTTGCAAGGCCGCTAAATTGCGGATATTGGCGGGAAGCGTCGTAAGCTTGTTGCTACGGACGCTGAGCACTTTGAGATCTTTTAGTTCGAAGAGTTCGCTACCCAAACTGGTGAGATTGTTGTTCGGGAGGAAAATGCGAAGGAAGGGCTGAAGTGAGGTGTAGGCGTTCTCAGATGTTGGAGGTTCAGTCACGGATGGAAGCTTCGTCAAATGCTGCAGAGGCACCAGGAGACCTGGCCCGATGCTCTTGAGATTTAGGTTTCTATAGGACCCAGTTAGTGTTCATATCGGAGATTGTTCGACAATAAACATCCACTTACCCGAGATCGATGCTGTCCTCGCCCTTCTCGAGACAGTTATGGATAATTTGCTTCGCAATGCGGTGCTCCTCTGACTCGCCGTCCTTGATAGAGACGGGCATTGGACGAGTCTGCGCCTGCACTGGAGTAGGAGCCCTTAACACGGATGGGTCAAGCGGAGATCTCCCCTTTGTTTGCGGATCAAGGACAGACTTCAAGAGATCCTCTCCCCAAGACGGCCCATCCTCCGAGGGCAAAGAAGACTCGGCAAGTGACTCGTCACTGCCCATCCAGACACCACTGTCCACATGGCGCTTCTCCTTGAAATCAGCCCTCTTCCTCTTAGGATCCACGGCCTGTTCTCCCCACCAGGTCCCGCGATACCTTCTCTTCCGCCCCGCTCCTCCGGCGACGGGCGCATTATAGTTCTCCAGTCCCGACGCGGGAATATCGTCACTCGAGAAAAGCGCAGGGTCACTCGAAGGCTGGCTCGAGCGGTCGTCGAACCGCGACAGTCGGCGCGCCTTGCGGAAGGACGAGGCGACCGAGCCCGCGGGCGAGGTGCCGGCACGCGCTGGAGAACGATGGCGCAGACATCGCGGCGGAGGGAGAGGGATCTCGTTGTCCATTGCGATCAATGGTGCAGAGCACGCGAGTCAGTAATACAGTCCAGGTTCATTCGAAGAGCCGGCGGACAATGCGCCGTTGGGCGAATTTGAGGGGCGACGCGTGGTGGAGCCAGACCGCGGCGATTCGGATGTCAACAAACGCGCCAATTTGACGCAATAGAATCAATAGGAACCAGAATCGGCCAATTGACCTCTACAAGTGTGAAACAAAAAAGAAGTTCGAATTGAGATCAGTTGGAATGCCGAGAGATAAGATGCGATCAAACGACTGGTTGCCTGAAGTGGTCGACGCGTGGGCGCACGGTCAGTCGAGCGCGGAGTCCACGGCAGAGAATGCGATCCACCGGAATGTTCGATCGACGTGATCTTCACTACGTTCAATCTACCTTTGTCATGGACGGAAACTTGGAAGTCAAAAGAAAATTAAGTTGTTTGTCTGGTGAAATATTCCAGGGTTTCCTTAGGCAAACATTGGATTTGTATATTCGCATCCAGACCGCGTCCGCCCAGAGGTGGAACGAGCCATGGCCGAAGGATCCATAGAAAACATCCACCGAACAGATATGAACAGAAGAAGTATAGAAAAATATAGGGTGAGAAGTAAATCCGACATCAACTCGTGTCCACAAAGTCGTTAAAAGGGGGTATTGGAAGTGTCAAGTGCGTAAAGGCCGTTTCCTCTCATGAAGGGTTCTCCAGCTAACCAAGAGGATGAAAAATGAAGTTGAAGAAGAGAAATTATGAATCCAAAATAAAAAAAATGTACCTCGGCTCGGCTAGAGATGAACGGCAGGAAGAGACACCAAGGCAACCACGTCCATTTAGTGAGAATTGAATGCGGTAGCCCGCCGATGCTCTTGACTCGCAGCCGCGATTACAGGGCCTGGCCTATAATGAGCGCGAAAGAGCCAGCGACGATGGCAGCCGGCACACCGGCGCCCATGCTGATGGCGCCATTGGTGTGGGTGGCGGAGGGCGCGGCGTGGGTAGATGAGACGACCATCGGGGTGGAAGTCGCCGTGACGCTCACCATACTGGAGCTGGAAGTGGGAGTGGGAGTGGTCGAGTTCACTCGGACCAAGGTCTTGGTGATGGTCGTGGTCGACACGGAGGTAGTGTCCTCTGCAACAGCGAACTGAGCCGCAGCCAGGCAGAGGAAAGAGGTGACAAGTGCGCCGAACTGCATTTTCGTTGATCAGTTGGTCGACAGACGGGACGTGATCGTGCGTAATCGGGTGTTATAGAGTGGTTTCAGATATGGACAGTTCACAGAAGTCCGGCAATGACTCGAGTCAATGTGTATAAGGCGTGTAGATGGATAGAAGACGCGATGCGATCGCGAGTGTATGAATAGCAACGAGGATAGACTTTGAGTGCAAACGAATGGGACTCAAAAGTAGGATAACGAGCGTAGATAGAGCACGGCTCGGGAGGAGGATTGGAATATAAACGAGTGACTGGGGTTGTGAACGAATGACTGGGGTGAAAGGCGCCTAAGGGGGAAAGAGAAGGAAGTATGACAGGGCGTGGTATGCGCCCAGTCTAAATAATCTCAGGCACGAGTGTGGCCTCGAACCTGGGGAAAGGGTCATTCGTTCACTCTAGAGCCCTGTGGGGGCCAGGTTTTTAAATTGGCTTTGATTTTTTCCCTGCGCGACGGGGCTCCCATTGGACGGGTGCACACGCGGTTCCTGGAACTATCCGAATTAGGGCCAGTCCATGATCGAACTATGGACCCCTGGGGCAATCAGTGCCCTAACTAAGCCCGGCGCCAAGGACGTAACGAACACGAACAGGATCTGGTTCCGCACAGACTCATCCCGGACGTCCGTATGCGAGGGGAGGGCCAACCCAATTTGCTGCACAGCGTCTGGTTTGATTATTGATGCGTTACGTTGGCTATTGGGGACGATCCCAGGTAAACACCATTTGTTTGGATCGAACCAGTCTGATATCCTTGGGACACGACATATCTCACCCTTTTCACCGTTGTATGGGATTCTTTGCCCCTGGAGAATTCCGTACAGTTGTGTTCTCCAGCCCTAGACCTAGATAGGGCGTGAATGGAGGCGACTTATTGTTGCTAACGGTTGAGCAGGAGCCCACCTGCCCCATCTGAAACCTTCTGGGTTCGGAATGTGTTTCCTATGTCGCTCCAGTTCGTTTGATGAGGATTGTCAATGAATATGATCTACGCATGCGTTGCATGCTTCTCGGTGCATTTGTGCTAGACCCCGGACCCGCGTCCGTCCAGGGGCAATTAAACAGTGTACCCCTGGCGTCATGGATGCAGGAACGCCGGATAGGACGGATCGCGCAGGAGTGGCGGAGGTTCATTCACCCCGAGGGTAAGCAGCTCTTCGAATTTTCTCTCGTTATTTGAGAGGCCCTGTTCTGTCGATCGGTTTGGCTAGACCCGGGGTTAGCCGAGATTGGGCAAAAAGTGGCCTCGCCTCATTCGGATGCAGCCCGAGAGCCCACACACACGAGGCGACCATTGTTGTGACGGTGGTCTTGGCGGTCCATTGGGGAAATAAGACCCAGACGGGGATGGTGTGCAATTAGCGGGCGGGGCTCGGCGAGTCAGAAGCCTGTGCCTGGCGAGGTCCATGGAACCCGAGGGTGATCCACCGCGTTGAGATCGTCCTTCCGGGTTGCCCTTCGTAGACGGTCACTTGGTGCCTGTGAAGAGTCCGGGGGTTCGAGAAGTTGTGACGGATCATCCCGTTCCCGATTCTCTCGCAAACTCGGTCTGACATCAATTCTTAGGTCGCCTTGCACAACAAACTTGGAGTTCAAAAATGCTGTTCCCGCGGCAAATCTTGGTTAGGTCTGCCCCCCGAGGGAGGGCAAAAGCATTTCAACGTTTCATGGATGGGATTTCAGATCCGACTGCCCGAGGAAAGATGTTTACAACTTACCCGGTCAAGCGATCTGTGACCGATCTGTGCTACACTGGACCACGCCGCTTTTTCAATCCCTCCCTCAAGTTCACCGGTCGCTTATCTTGCAGTGAAAGAACGAAAATGCCCGTAGGCATTACACAATAGGAAGGGGGCAAGAAAAGAGGCAAAAACATCCGAGTTGACGGAAATCCGATCGAACCTAACCCCCCGCATCAAAATATCATTGCAAACACCGTTGTTTTACGTGTTCGAGATCCGCTATCATTCCCACCCGGGGCATGTGGGTACCAGTAGCTATGTATGTTCGAAACCTAATAGAGGTTTTCCTCTTTCACTCTGTTTACCATGAACCAAATATGCATAACTCTGCGTGATTCCCCGGGCAAACACGGATCTAAGCACTGTAGATTGTATCTCTGGCCCCTCGCTTGCTACTATTGTGCAACCCCCGATGTATAGGCAGTTTCTGATGCTTCACCTTACCAAGTTATGTTCCACCTAGATATAACTGCAACAACCACTGCTTTGGCAAGTCTGTGGCACTGGCCTGGAACTGGCATTAGGTAGTCTAAACTCGTGTCTGCCCTAGCGATCTTGCTTCCATGGCTACCACGTACATGCCGCAACCATACAATAGCGGGGGTCGTCTTTTCATATTTTTTTCTCGATGGCTTAGTGACCAAGATGTTCTGGATCAATCAATATTTTTGCTCAGACTCGCAAAGCTTGTTTTATAAAAAACAGCAATCGGGCATGTACATAGTTACTGATGGGGCATGGCAGGTTCTCAGGTAAAGTTTTCAGGTTGGGCACCGAGACGCTTTCAAAGAACATCCGCTGTTTCCCCGTCCGCTATGGACAGAAGAATGCCTTGGTATTAGAAAGTCGGAGCAAGAAATGACGCCAACACAGCGATTTCTGAGTGAAGAGAGGTCCAGGCCCAGCAAATTCCTGATGCAACAAGCATATGTACATTATAAGCTTGGAACCTTGGAAGCTCTCGGCCAGTATGGCCGCCCAAACCACCATCTCAAGCTCCTCAATCTCAGCCAATCCTGCTATTCCACCTCTGCTGAAATCGCTTCACAAATTTAAAGATCGTATCGTACAAGAAGCGCCCCCTTCGACTTGGGCATGTCATGTGGACCCTTTGATATCCCCGTCGAGAACGACAGGGAAAGACGAGTTTATTGGCGCACTGGCTGGAGGGGTCTTTGGCGGGGAAGCATCATAGGAGGGCCTCGAGCGCGGAGCCAGGCATCGTTGTGGGGTCCTTCAGTACGAATGACACTGCCGATGGACATGAAAAGACTGAAAAAGTAAAAGCGCATTGGTTAGTTAAAGGTCAGACTCAAGGAAATACCGGGAAGAAACAAGAAGTGTATAGAAGGGAAGACAGTCCATACCCAAAGGTCGCACCGGAGCCCAGCATGTACTTGCCCAGAGTGCGCATCACGCCATTGGGGCCAGCTCCGTACTGGAAGATCGTGACCGTTCCTATAAGCTGTCAGCTTCTTTGATCCCTGCAGCAGCTTTCATTCGCGGTGTTTACCGATGATGAAGCCCATGATTCCACCGACAGCTAAATGCGACGCGCCGAGTTAGTAGGAGCTCATAGCTATGACGCAAGCTTGCTCGACAATCACGTACTGGAACCCATCAAGCAACCCATTTTCACTAGAGTCTGGTCAGCTCATGCTCTGCATTTCGCCAGCTCCCCCAGCTTGCAGGGCCTTATATGGTGGATAAGACAACATACTCTTGTCGAAAGTCGAGGGACCAGCAGGGCCCCCTGCGGCAGGACCAGCAACGACGGGCATCTTGGTTCGGGAGAGAGCTCAGAAAGGTGTACGAGGGAACAGAGTAAGTGAGCGGAAGCTCAGAGTCGAATGAAGATAAGCACCGAGGATCGGACGAGAAACCTAGAAAAGAGGCGTTTTCATCGCAACGCATCTTCGTCTCCGCTTCACGTGACCCCAACGGGTTCGCGCACGTTCCGCTAGACCACGTGACTGAGGGCGTCAAGGGAGTAAGAGACCAGGGACGCTTCCATCTCTCCGTGGGCTAAGATTCCATGGCCATCCCCGTCTTTTGATCTCTATCATTTTTCTATTATTGCTGTTAGGGCGGCTTCAAGCCTGTGGCAAAGGCGGCAAGTTCCGTCTTGTGCTTCCTCGTCCTTGGAAGGTGGTGAGACACCGGTCGCCTGCTCACGTTCCGGCAAGACCTCACACGCCTCCGTGGTCTGGAGCACTGACTTTTTGCCCCCAACGGTGCTTAAATATTTCTGAAACCTCCTTTAACGGGTAAGCATAGCATCTGATTGCGATCGTCTCGGCGGTTCACCCGTCTCGAGCCCAACTCCAAGTCTGGGGGCCGATAATTTGTTTGGCAAGCGACCGAGCAGCGCTAACGCGACCGTTCTAAATTAGCCGGCCGACCAAGAAAAAACAACAGCCCTGCGCGCATTGCACACCACCATTCCAACAACGCAGTCATCCTTTAATCACGGACACAACTTTAGTTCGAACGTTCAAACTGTCCGCCGTGAAGGGACCGCGTCCTGTCAACTTTGCGACCGTCGACTGTCGACTGGGCATTCCACTGTGTTGAACCGCCCGATATCCTTCTCCATGACTGCTGTGGCATCACCACCTAGTGTGCAATCGGGGTCTCGCTTGGGATGGTACAGCACTGGTAACGGAGGACAAGGAGCCCTGCCTTCAGCGAATGCAGATGCAGACGAAGTTTCACGGATGTTCATGCCACGGAAGCACGTCCACCGCTCCAACTCCTCATCTTCCCTCGGATCGAACTCCTCCACATCGACGGTGACCAGCAGCCAGCAAGAGGCCCATGCTGGACAAAATTCTGGCGGTGAAGCTGGTACCTGGTCATCGAAGAAGAAACCTACCCGGAGTCTCTGGCCTAGCTCTAAGGCCGAGCCTGTATCAGGAGTAACAAATACCCGATCACAGGCGGTTCCCGCTTTCTCCTCGGGACCAACTGCCTCGTCGACCATGTCTGCTATGCATCAACCCTCATCCATCGTACCGTCACAACATATGCTCCAATCATCCCAGCAGAATGGTATTCGGCAGTCTAATGGGCAGTCCTCGGACCCCCCTGCCATTCTGGCCCTGACGCCGTTGAATGGAACATTTGAGAAGAAGCAAATCAATGTGCCTTTCTTCCCTGATGTTCTGCGGGTTGGTCGTCAGACGAATGCCAAAACCGTGCCCACGCCACTGAATGGGTATTTCGATTCCAAGGTCCTCTCTCGGCAGCACGCTGAGATATGGGCTGATAAATCCGGAAAGATCTGGATTCGTGACGTGAAATCCTCAAATGGCACCTTCGTTAATGGCCACAGGCTGTCTCCTGAGAACCGCGAATCAGATCCGCACGAGCTTCGTGAAAATGACACCATGGAATTGGGAATCGATATAGTCAGCGAGGACCAGAACACTGTTGTTCACCACAAGGTCTCTGCTAAAGTTGAACATGCTGGCCTTTATGGAACTACTCCGAATATCCTTGACCTCAATTTTGGAGACTTGGACCCTGCCTCTGGCGGGGGCCTTCTGCCATCGCCTCTTAGTCAACCACTTTCTCATCTTCGAGGACGATCAGGCAGCAACGTGAGCAACCGGAGTGCCCAGAGCACATCCAGCAACCAGATCAATGCCATGCACCAGCAACGGCAAATGAATTACTGGAGCTCTCCTATTTCTGTCGAGCAGGTCGTCAAGAGACTCACGGTATGATACCCTCGCATTTTTTGAAGTTGTTTCTTGATATACTGATTACTTTAACAGAGCGAGTTGAAATCGGCGAAGCAGCAATCGCAGGATCTTCGTCAAACAGATGAGTTCTTGGCGGCGATTATGAAACCTGGCTATCCCGAGAAAGAAAAGGCCACCAAGCCAACATCTTTCGAGAACAGTGCTCCTCGTCAGCTGAATGGCCGCCCGAAAATGCCCCGTGTCGACTCCTTCTCCAGGTTCTCGGAACCTCCCGCTCCTCCTCCCCAGCAACCTCTCCCAGAGAAACCCGATGCTCCTCCGCGATCTGGGTCTGATTCGTTCTCGCCTCTGAAACGCAGTGACACCGACAAGCCCAAGTCGGTCTCCAGTAACTCATCTGTCTCTCGTGATTCGAGCCAGATCTTGTCTCTTATCGAGGCACTTTCATCTGCCAAGCGAGAAATCGATAACCAGGGGGCCCGGGTCAAAGAGTTGGAAGATATGCTTCTCCAGGAACGAGCCGCTCGCGAATCCGCAGAAGAGAAGGTGAAGAAACTGGAAATGCGCTCCGCATTGGATGAAGAATCCAAGTCCGAGAGTGCTATTTATACACCGGAGATCGAGCCAAAGATTAAGCTGGAGCCAATCGACGCGACAAATGGCCTCCCTATCCCGACCACGGTTCCTGCGCCTTCCGAGGCCGACCGGAATGAGCCATCTGCGGAGGTGAACACCACGCAGCTCCAACGCCGCCTTGAAAATATGATGGAAGAGATGGAGGAAATGAGGAAGCAAATGACTTCATTCAAGGAGCGCGCCGAGAAGGCCGAGGATGAATCGAACGAGTCGCGCAAGTCGTTGGCTGAGATGATCGAAACACTGCGAAAGGAGCGCGCGGAGAAGGAATCAATCTCCGTGGCTGGATCGAAGCCAGACGCACAAGGCCAGGACCCGATGAAGACCATCTCGGGACATACGGTCCCGACAGAGAATGGGTCAGCCGAGGCTAAGATGGACGGCTCATCTTCACAACGCTTTGACCCAGACAGCCCAAAGAGCAAAGAGTTCGACGCTGCTGCCACTGCCTTCGCCACACAACACCGGCGCAATTTCCTGGAGGAGGCAAGTCCATATGCATCCATGTTCGGCGTGGTTCTTCTTGGGGTTGGCTTAATGGCCTATCTTAACGGGTGGCAAAAGATGGATAAATGAATCGGCTTTCGCTATTCGGCATCCGCTTACGACTTATCTTTACCTAAAAGTCGGCGCTCTTGAAGGGCAGCCCAGCATGACTCTATTCACCGACGATTCTTCTCTTGACGACATGATATTCCCTGTATTCTGGGCCAAGGTGCCTGGTGCTTGATTCTTCCGGGGTTCGGTGTTGGTGTCTCAAACCTCATTTTTGCATACGTTGCATACCCTGACCTTCTCTCTTGTCTTTTTTCGCCCTCATGTTTCCAGCCTCCGTTCGCGCCAGTCATGACCGTGGCGCCGAATGTCCTGATCCTTTCTCAACCGGTGAACACTCTTCCTTTTCATACCTTGTCTCCATACCATGTTTCATAAGCCTGGCCTCTACAGTCTCTTTACTTTTTTTCTTTTTCTTTAGCACGCTGTTTTTCTACTAGGAGCCCTTTTCCCTTCAGGACTTGGGTCTGTCTCTTCCTGTACATGATGGAAATTTCTTAAGGATGTCCATGGCCACCTTTAAACTGATTAGACAAACACGGTCGGTAGGCTGACATAAGGGACTATTTGTCCAGTATGCTATGTTAAATCTGGTAGATTCCTACCGTTCTATCTACGACAGAAGTGTCGGGGTAGTACGGAGGCTCTTGCTCATGAGCCTTGCAGTAGCAAATTCCCATTTTGCGGATATCAAAACATTATTAACTAATAAAATATAAAATAGAAGAGATTGAATCTCACAGAACCATTAAACAATCAAAAAGCCTTTGAAAAGACCTAGGATCCAGACCGCTGGTTACCAGCCGTCTCGTAGTCCGAGCTCTTCACACGGGGATCAAGCTTGTTGAGGAGATTAGAGCTATGGAGACCAGAAGATCTTCTTCTTCCGGTGTTATAGCTGCTACCACCGGCAGCCGAGCCACCAAATTCGCGCTGTTTTGAATCCATTTGGTCCATGTTGTCGCCGGTGGTAGCGGAGCGCGTGTTGTAGGCCGGAGAGTTGGTACTGCCACCGCCGTAGCTGGAGGTCTGTCCAGTGGCACCGGTGGAGCCGTAGTCGGAGGTGTACGTGCCCGGCTGACCGGTGGTACTGTCCATTTTATTGGCCATGTTGGACTCGCGAGGTCCCTGGGCGCCGGAGTAGCCTCCGGTGCCCGATGACCCGTAGGCGGAACCGGTGTTGTAGTCACCGGTATTCATCGTAGAAGATCCCATGCCTGCCTGACCCTTGGTGTCCTGAAGACCGGTGTTGTAGCCCTTGGTGTCCTGAATACCGGTGTTGTAACCCTTGGTGTCCTGAAGGCCGGTGTTGTAGCCACTGGTACCATAGTTTCCTGAGCCTGTGGTCGAGCCGTAGGTGTTGCCCGTGTCCATCTTGTTGCCCATCTTGGAATCGTAGGTTCCGGTACCCATTCCAGAGCCCATCTTGGAATCGTAGGTTCCGGTGCCCATTCCAGAGCCCATCTCAGAACCCGCGGTGTTCGAACCATAGGTATTGCCAGTTCCCCTGCCGGTGTTGGAAGAGCCGTAGGTATCGCGGGTATCTATATCATATTAGGCTGGTTGGGATCACGATGACTGCAAAAGCTAACCGCCCGTCCTTTTATCTCCTTGAGATGAGTCATGGGAGGACCCTTTGTGACCACTCATCGCATCCTTGACTTTGTGCATGAGATTCGACATGTTGAGTAATGTTCAAATGTTTGATCGGAGAGTAGAAGGTCGTAGAAAAAACTAGAGAATAAGTTCGTGAGGGTCTGATTACTTGAAGTGTCTGGTAGTTTTACAATGGAAGGAATAAATACGTCAATTACCCATTTATATACCTAGGTACTCTCAAATCTTGGATGCGGATTAATTCGATTGCTAAACGGCTGCTCACGGGACTCTCTGACGCCATTACGCGGGGGTGGAAAAGTGGACGACGGCCACTCAGAAGCGGGGAGAGCTCTAGCATTTTCTTCTTCTAAACTGTCATGACGTGCCAGTGGCACGGTGAGGCTAAGAACAGAAGACCCGTCCATGTCATCGGCAGTCATGTTCCGGATCGTCCGTAGTTCGAGCTCGCCACTGGACAATGATCCATGTGTACCCAGTAGGTAGTCATTTGCGGATTGGAAAGAGTTATAGTACATACGAGAGACTTATCGCATAGAGTCTAGGACGTGTTCCATGGGTTCTTGGCTGATGCACCTAGTACTTTCTCTGAATGGTGACCCAATTATACCTTACCCGTCGACTAAATGAGCGTCGTCAGCCCTCCACGAGCAAAATCTCCACAAAAACCTATACGGTTCCGCAGTATTTTGGTGCTAAACCAGTGTCGGTTGAGCTTTCTTCGCTCACACTTCTAGAAGAACGACCTCAGGTTCAGCGTGGGAGCTATGTAGAATGTAGATCGAAATAGAGAACGTCATGTCACCCACCGAAATTACCGTACGCTAAACTCTGATGGGCAAGGTGGATTAATACACAGAAAGTTCCTTGTGTTGATCTCGTCAGTACACATTTAGTGTTCCGAGGTCAACGCTAAGCGTGGTCTATATAGATTTATTCAAGTATGACCTGTTAAGCGCTGTGTAGCTTGAAAGGGCGGTGACTTGCTCGGCTGCCTGGAAAAGCATGATGACATGATCGGCGGGGAAGAGAGGCCAGTCAGTAGATCGGCCCTTCCCCAAGACCTCGAACAACGAGTGAGGAACCCAGAAGGACTGAACGGTATTATCTATGGAATCAGACTCTAAAATAAGAACACCTCAAAGAGACACAACTAACGTCAGCCCGAGGCAAAGAACATTGTCTTGCATGCCTCAGGCATCTAATGCCGTCACGGAAGTTACATAATCATCAGTTCACCCCGAGGACTTCTCCACCTGACTTCACCAACATCATCCCCTTCCCCTAAGAACCCCTTTTGTTTGTCGATTGGGTGTGTTGGCTGTGGCTGCTGACTCTTTCTGTGACAAGCGGTGCTGCTCATTATCCTCGATGAGTGGCCGCCTGCTCATTTGCTGCCAACCTTTGGATTGGTAGAGTGTCCGGGCTCGTCAGCAGTGTCATACAACGGAGACACGGTTATTGTCAATCAGTCCCCGCGAACACCCACCCTTTTTCTGTCCTATCTCCCTCATATTCGTTGTTGGAGCCCATCTGCAGACATGCGACCTCCACGCCTTCTCCTTGTCATTTTCTGTCTTATCTTTTTCCCTATCTTCCTCACCTTCTTTTCCGCACTCTCTTCATCGAGTGTTGCGACTCCTAACACGCTCGCTGGTCGGACGTCCGGGTTGCACGCTCTCTTTTCCTTCAACATCCCCTCCTCACTTTTTCCTCCTTCGGCTATAATCAGTCTCACTGATGACAACTCGACCTTCTTCTTGGCCCGCCCTGCGGCTTTCGGTCCCCTCTTGCCGGGCAAGGGTCTAAGCGGTCAGCTCTGGGTGGGCAGCGGGTTTGGTGAAGGTGGACTCACCGCCGGGGTGGAAGGAGAACTAGGATGTTCCGATATCCCCGGCTGGGGCGAGGGCACGGGTCACAAACCACAGGACGCGGCTTCCAGGGGCACGGAGCAAAAATCCGGCAAGCCCGGAACTAGCACAATGAACGATGGAGCAGTGGCACAGAACCGCCCTCGACTGCCATTGCAAGTCGATGCCACTCGACAGAATGATCGAGGCGACGCCCCAGTAGGGCCTTCATCGAGCGACGGTACCGACGATCACTTACATCATCCGCTGCCCGAGTCCAGCGCTGCCGACAACGGGGCGCCTCAGAAACACGGTGACTACGTTCAAGTCAAACAATCTTCTCATGCCGATATCCAGTCGCTGCAAGAGACTGCCGAAATCCAGGGCAAGGTTGTCTTGCTGAGTCGCGGTGGTTGTGGCTTCCTTGAGAAGGTGAAATGGGCTCAGCGCCGAGGAGCCATTGCACTGATTGTTGGCGACGATACCCGTGGCGGTAACTTGGTCACTATGTACGCCCGGGGTGATACTTCGAATGTCACGATTCCCGCTCTCTTTACGTCTCATACTACGGCCCATCTTCTTTCGTCTTTGATGCCGTCACACTCTGGCGCAAGCGCTGGCTTCGGCGATACATTGAAATCGTTACAAGCGAAACTTGCTGGCCAGGCAGATGTAGACACACAAAAGGCCGCAGCGACCACGAGCGCAAGTGCTACATCTACATCCACCTCGCCTAGCTCTTCTGTGGCCAAGGAGCGGCCTTCTGCTGCTACACCGCAAAGTGGCGGATTTCTCCGTGCCCTTGGGTCTTTCTTCGGCCTTTGCAAAAAGCACGGAGGCTCAGGTCATCCGGAAGACAGCCGCCGCCCACCCAGCAGCGGCAACATTGACTGGATGACGTTAGGCTCGTGGGACTCTGCTAAATCTGGACTTGATTATTCGAAAGGGTCTGGAGACTACAATCAGCGCAGCCGGGGCAAAGTTGAGTACGGCATCGACAGCAACAAAGCCGGGCTATCATCTGATAATCTCGATGGCGATGGATTTGTCATTGGTGTTCAAGACTGGAGAGATCCTGATTTAATGCCACCACGAAGCAGCACTCTTCCGACACCGAGTACTTCTGCAACTGGAAAGGACAGCGCCAAGACTGCTGTTCCGAACAAGGACGCAGCCGACCCTCCTAATATACTACGTGGTGGCAGCATCACCCCTAGTAGCGGTGAATACCTCAGTATCGATAAGTCTACCGGCGATGTTCGCGACACCAGTGTCAAAGAACCCGAGAGAGAGATCGATGCAAGCCATGGAGGTTCAAAATCCTCTGGAAAGGGCTGGTTCTCAAGCCACTTTGGCTGGGGCGATAATATAAAGCAGGAAGCTGAACCGTCTTCCTCATCACCTCAAAAGGCGGTGACAAACCCAAAGTCGAAAGCAGCTCATTCATCGAACCCTCCGGCTGTTATGTTTTCGGAACACGAGGGTCTTTGGGTTACCATGACTCCCACAAGCATGTCGACGAGCCCGTTCTTTGACACCCTTCTGGTGCTTGTTATTAGCCCACTCTTGACGCTCACGGTCGTTTATGCCCTTCTGCTACTCCGATCCCGGATTCGCCGCCGCCGTTGGCGTGCTCCCAAGTCTGTTATTGAGCGCCTTCCCGTCCGCACATACCACACGATCTCGAGCACGTCTTCATCTTCTAGCTCTCCGCGGCCTCCTAGCCTCGGGGCTGTCTCACCCACTTCTCCACTCCTCGGTGAAAGCCGATCCAGCACTTCTCGGCTTACTCGGTCTCGGTCTCAGACTATTTCAGGAGTCCCGCTGGGCTCCGTACCAGGAGAAGAGAAATCGACGAACTTGCAGTCCGGGTCTACTCTCTGGCGCCGAAAGTATACTGGAAGACAGGTGGAGTGTGTTGTGTGCCTCGAAGAGTATGTCGATGGTCAAAGCCGAGTGATGAGTTTACCATGCGGCCATGAGTTCCATGCGGAATGCATTACCCCTTGGCTTACCACTCGCCGGCGAACTTGTCCAATTTGTAAAGGCGACGTCGTCCGTTCAATGGCCCACTCCCAGGGCGGCGACATTTACAATCAAGACGAGCACGCCAGCAGCAGTGGTCATCCTCAGGAGCTGGACCCACGATCTGAAGCGTCATCTGCACCTGTTCTCATTCCCGTAAATGACGACGATGCCTCGGACACTGAGCAAAGCGCCGGTCTCCTTGATGGCCATGCGAGCTCCGCGCCTCCATCAAGCTGGAGAAACCTGGCTTCCCTCAGCTTTTCTGCTCTCAGCGGCGACACCATCTGGCACCAGGCTCATGCGGATCGAAACCGCTGACCACGTCTCCTCTCTTTTATTTTGTGTCAATTCATTTATTTTCTCTGTCTCCCGCCAATCGGCGGGTGTTGCTCTAAGACTTCGACACATGTTGTATTAGCGATCGTTTGATTCCCTTATGACTTGACTTCTTGCGGGGCGTTTAGCGGGTTCATCTCGGAGTGCTAAGTGGGTGCAAACCTTGGCATTCAGCGAGCGATATTGAAGCGGCTGGGATATACCGCAGGTCAATCGTTCTTACATATTTCTTTGGTGGTGAAGAGTCAATGAATACTATTCCCAAGTTTCCAAAAAGGAGCTATAGACCGGACAGGTCAACCGGTACATTTTGTCTGCATTCTACTCTCGATCGTACTAGTCCTATTTGGGAAGTTCATGGGAATGCCAAGCCTCACAGCCCAGGATGGAAAGGGGTGGCACGGTGAGATTTAGTGACTTCCTATATCACACATCCCGATATTAATGAGAGCAAACGGTTGACGCGTAATCTCGATTCTTGACCATATTTTTGCCAACTGTATCCAACAATGTCGCTATGGATATTGGCCCGGCTAAGGCCAGGCCGAACGACGTCCATTCTACGGACGCCGGTCAGTAAGTCCTACTCAACCAAGCGATCTTCGCATTCGAGAAGATATGTGGCAACTGCCGCTTTTGTCAGCACGTCGGGCATAGGGTGGTTCCTGAGCACCCGCGATGATGTACCAAGTCTCCAGAGCCCACCGGTCGAGGACCTGGTCCGTGAGACCGGCCCTTCTAAAGAAGAAGTGACACGTATCATTTCACGAGCTGCATACTCGTTCGCTGTCAGAGACACCCCCGGTGTCAACCGATATGATGGCAATCAGTTGGCTTCCAATTCACCCTGCGAGGACCGGTTCATCCACGGTACCTTTTCGCCGTATAACGACGGCAACAAATGGATGGCTTGGGCTGTTTTCGACGGCCATGCCGGCTGGCAGACAGCGGATCTACTGCAGAAGCAACTTTTGTCTTTTGTGCGACACAGGTTGAGCCAAGTCAAGCTCTCAAGCGAAGGTCCTGCGTCCGATGCATCTGTGCAGGATGCCATCGCTAGAGGCTTCTTGGCTCTTGATGATTCTATCGTCGAGACAGCCCTGGAAAACATCTCAGAGCAAGATGTCCCTTGCAGAGAAAGTCAAGAAATTGCTTCCCGCTTACGCGGGCTCCTGCGCCTTACTCTCCCTTTACGATTCAACCACAAACACGTTACATGTGGCGTGTACTGGTGATTCCAGGGCGGTTCTGGGACAGCAAGGGCCCGATGGAAAGTGGGAAGCCATACCGTTGTCAGTTGACCAAACCGGCTACAACGAAGAAGAAATTACCAGGCTCCGCTCCGAGCACCCCGGTGAAAAGAACATGATCAAGGACGGACGTCTCCTCGGGTTAGCGGTCTCAAGAGCTTTTGGCGATACCCGATGGAAGTGGTCCGTGGACTTCCAACGGGAGATGAAAGACAAATTCGGTGCTCCGTCGCCTTTGACGCCAAAGTATGATGTGCGGACACCACCATACTTGACTGCTGAGCCGGTCGTAACCAGCACCAAAATCGACCCGAACAAGCCTTCATTCTTGATCATGGCATCGGATGGAATTTGGGATATGCTCTCCAATCGGCAAGCTGTCGATCTAGTGACGAAATGGATTGAATCGTCGGCCGACGAGAAGAGGAAGAGCGAGCCGGAGCCAGTCAATGAGCCCTTCGACTTGGGTCGGTTTGAGAATGGCGTGGATTGGAAGTTCGATCCAAAAAGAGCAACAGTTCAAGATGAGAATGCTGCTGTACACCTAGTGCGCAACTCGCTCGGTGGAAACCATCATGAGATGGTGGCAGGTCGACTAGCCTTTAGCTCTCCCTTCTCACGAGTCCAACGGGACGACATGACTGTCCAGGTGGTCTTCTTTAATGTACCAGGAGTCGAGAAGAGATAAACTCAAAATATCATAATCCGTATTTTGTTGACGCAAATAACTTCTGTATTTAATCCTGTCGCTCCATATAAACATTGCCACTAACCTCCCCAAACACCTCCAAAGCATGGATGCACTGATCGCGAACAAGACCGACTCGAGTAATCATATCACGGCCCAGTGGAAGGAAACGCTCAGCCTCACGTTCAGCGCCGACACCCTCGCCGGCAGCCACCTCATAGATGGGCTTCGCCGCTTTATCCGTGTCACCATCGAACAAGAGCGTGCCACTCTTGATAGCGTCCATAGTAAGCTCGGCGACGGAGCCGCGGTAGTCCTCCGGGAGTGAGTCTCGAGCGAATCTGGAGACGGAGCCGAAGTTTGTGTTGAAGGTGCCCAACCAAACGGTGAGAACACGAATGTTGAAGGGCGCAACTTCCTTAGCGAGGGCACGCGATGAAGCTGAGCAGATCAGTATATATATCCACCACAGATTCGCGGGGCATTAGGTCGGACGTACCATCCAGTGCAGCCTTGCCGGCAGCGTACCCTCCCATGCTCTCTCGGGCATCCAGTGCTGCGCCCGAGCTGATGTTTACCACGACTCCAAAGCGACGCTGTCTCATGTAGGGTACCAACGCGTGAATCATCCTGCTTGGCCCGAAGTAAAGTGTTTCCATTTGATTGTGCAGTTCCTCATCGTCAAGTTGCTCCATAGTCCCGAATATTATCGATCCGGCGTTGTTGATTAGCACGTCGATGGTGATTTTGGACGACTCCAATGATTCAATCAGCGTCTTCGCTGCATTTGCATCGTTGAGGTCCAGGCTGTGCCACTCGCCGCCGTGGCTTTCCACCTCGGCGACAAGATCTGGAGTGCGCGAAGGCTGTCGTGAGGTCGCGATGACTTTGTGCCCCTGAGCTTGAATATAACGAGTCAAGGCGAGGCCAAGGCCGGAAGAGCAGCCAGTGATGAGCCAGGTCAAGGGTCGACTGGGCTTGCTGAATGTTGAGGACATGGCTGGGCAATGCTTTGCAGGGCGGTCTCTTTGATCCGAAGTTTCAAGATATGA
Organism: Penicillium sp. S103-07; assembly: GCA_037042055.1. Taxonomy (NCBI): domain Eukaryota; kingdom Fungi; phylum Ascomycota; class Eurotiomycetes; order Eurotiales; family Aspergillaceae; genus Penicillium; species Penicillium sp. S103-07. The sequence goes on from JAXQJQ010000003.1 coordinate 629,616, forward strand.
ATTCTTTTTACTGCTACGTCTTCATTTTAGGAGATTCCTGGGGTATTTATAGCTCTGTGGCCGGCCAACGACTGAGCTTTGCTGTTCAGATCCGCCGTTGGGGTAGGGCTGGACTTAGGGTGAAAACGGAGTTTACGTGGGGTCAGATATACTTTGACGTTGGAGATCCTGCATTTTGCCCCTGCAATAACGCGAGATGAATTGAGAATATCGGAGACCGGGGTTAATAACCGTTCTATGTCTCTGATCGCTTTCGATAACAGCATGGATTTCACCACTTGTAACAGTGCCCGCTCTGGCCCCGAAATGGAGTAGTTGTCCATGAAGCGGTCTCTTCTGCTAAGTCCGAAAGCATCCGTAAACAAGCTGATGATCTGACAGAACGATGGAAACCTATCGATGCCTCATCGTCAACTAACATTGGACCGGTGTCCGTATTCTCGAAGTATCGCCCGGCCGTTCATCTGTGATGCCTTGCAGTGCTTGTAGCAACACCCACCATCCCATAGAAAGGGCAGGGAAATAAAACGGTATCATGACAATCGATACGCAGTGAAGGATAACGACGAGCATTCTGGCAATCAGTCATGCCTTCAGAAGCTGTCATTGAAAAATCGACGGGGAGAAAACTTTGGGGTCGATTGGCTAAGGAGAAGGCGTACAGACCGCGAAGTGCAACGCATCCTCTGTCTACACAACGCTGCGTTCTCTCACTTCTGTCCTTTCTCTTCTTTCCACCAAACCATTCACTGAGCCCTGACAAGGTACGCATTGCGCATCCCGCAAGGCTTCAAATATGGTTTCTAAATGAGCTCGGTATTGGCTCGCTCATCTAAAAACCGAATATTGAAAGTCCTTGATTTGACTGATGCTTTTTCTGTTTACCAGAGAGAAACTTCCCAAGCTCCCAAGCTCGTGCACCGGCATGTCCGGTGCAGATTCCAATGAAAATATCCCCAGGCTGGAGTTGCCTGGGGATATCACCCATTGCCCCCGAGTCATACACCCCGTCTTCAACCAAGGCCCGTCGCCAAATTCCTTCCAGCATGTTCCCGATGTTAGATATGGGCCGCTTTTTGAAAAACCCCAAGGTATATTCCCTATGCCGAGATTCTCATACCCCCGGTCATTCGAAGGGCTTGCTCATCTGTTCGGGTCAGGCTTGAATTCACCTGGTATCTCGCCACGCCGTGCCGTTCGGCAGCGAATACGGACACGGTTCTTCGCTGCCCAGAGGAATCGTAATATGCCTCCTGATTCTTTTTCTTCCCTCGGCCCTCCTCCTACAGGCTTCTTGCCCGTAGGCTCAAATATTACTGTGCCCCAAGTTTTCAACTGGTCAAGATTTGGAGACTATCCGCGTCCCCACAATTTGATACCGCGAGACATATTCACTGAGCTTACTGCGACTCCTCTGATAACCCCTGAGCTTTGTTCTGTTACAGGATCAACTGAGGGGATGAACGAACGAGTCCCACGCCCTCTGATTCCAACCGTGGAGCCATTCCAACCTGCTTCGACATCCGCAAGTCCTGTTGTCGAAAGGATGACTGCCAAATCAACCGAGAAAAACCACTCTCAGACCTCAGGAAGCCCCATGCCGGAAGTTCAGAAAAGGAATCCACGTCCCCTCAGCGCTGAAGTTGAACCGTTCACGCCTAGGTCAGGGCGTATGTCATATGCATTGATGGAGGACTTCCCAAAAACAAAAGAGAACAACGGCTTGAATGAAGTTCCGGGACCGTTAACACAACAGGAAGAAGCTCGCCCGCACACGGCTTTCTTGGAGGAGGCTCGTTTGAAAGAAGCAAATAACCATCTCGATAGCCTGCGGTCTAGAATCGAAGCGACCAGTCCTAAACAGCCTAGAAGCGAAGGCCATGAGTTCTCTGTCACCCTTCAAAGCTCGTTCTCACCCAAAGTCTGTTGCCCAGGACAGAGAGTCTCTTCTAAACATCATCGGTGGCTCGAGTCCGTCGATGAAGGTGTCCTGCTGGAAATCCCTGTCCCAGCCTATCATGCTCACCAGGAGATGGTGTATCCCGCTTATGCTTCGGAATTTACACCTAACCAAAGCAACGAGTGTGTCGATTCGTATGGACCTTCGCCAATCGACTTCGGTGGACCTACTTGGTACCCAGACTATGGACCGTCACCCCTTCGACTGACAGAACCGGGGGCTGAAGTGCTCAACAGAGCGGCTGAACAGCAAGCTAGGCTGTGGCAAGAGGCAGAAAGAATCGAGACGGAGAGAATCGAGATGGAGGATAACCTAGCCAAGAGACGAGGACTCGTACAGCAGGTACTTGAGGCACGCGAAGATGCAAGACTCGAAAGAGAAAGCAACGACTTAATCAGGCCCAAGGCACACGCTCGTGACCATCAGTGTCGTGATGAATCTTCGATACGTGAAGCCATGTGCAGAATCGAGTTCGAGAACCGGATTTGGAATGCCATTTATCCATTCTGGAGCGAGCAGCCCAACCCACGACTGCCGCGCGCACACACTCGAGCTGAAGCTGTCGAATCCCAAGAGATGGTTTCCACATTTGAGACCGTCTTCTGTAACCTGGCGGGCTACAGAAAGAGCTACACCAACCACCAGGCATCTCGCCCTGCACTGCCCAAGGTGAACCATTTGATAAATCAACTTCTTCATCGTCAGCCACGCTGGATGCCCGGTCTGACTCGAACCGATTGGGACAACCCTAGCATCTGTGATGATCCAGAGTCTCGCCGCACGGTTTTGGACACTGGTTCCTTCATTCCATACATGGGACCCACGAATATGAACCATCTTCCTCACCCGCGAGACCCATGCATCGAGCCACTCATCGGAGAGGAGGATCTCCCGTGGATCCCCCCATTCAAACCCGTCTTTCCGGATTGTCCGCGAGTCAATGCCTTGGTCAATGGAACTTACCTCGACATCTCTTCTCCCGAGGAGGAAGCATACACACAGCAGCAAAGCCCGGCACCGACATCTGTACAGAGCACTCCGCCTCATTTGAGACGATGCGCAGAACCAATCCGGTCTTCCCAAACGCGTGCTCAATCGGACACTACGGACTTCGAGAACAAGTCTCCACTTTGCCCTACTAGCATGGCTCGCAACAGGACTATGCATCAACAAGGAACGCAGAACTTCACCCTGAACTCGAATGACACTCCTCTTCGCGGGAAGAGACGCCGTCGACGACACTAATGCCGTGCGCTGTGTTCCTGGCTACAATATGCGGCTTTCTTCTTCCTGAGATTTGATGGTCACTAGTCACGAGGTACAGTCACGAGGCTCGAGCACCATCAATAGGGTCTGCTGTTGTCTAGCAATTTTCTGGGTTTTCCACGAGCATTTCGAATATCTCATGGCCACCGAGTGGAGTCTCTTGAGCGCGGGATATAGAGTGGAAGTGGTGGATTTCTTTCCTCATGTACCGCAGAATCTCCCTCGGGGCATACCCAAATCAATTGCTCGTTCATATTTGCCTCACTCAATAGCTTTTCCATCCTTCGTAAATCGCCAATATAGGTTCATCGGCCTAATGCCGCAACATGGACGATCTTGGCTACCACGTGATACATCGAACCCTCATCCGACGTGGTCGGAGTACTATGTACAATTTACTGAGCTTATTAGAATCCAACTGGAGGTCACAGGTCACAGAACAATATGTATGGTCATATTACTGCAGCATCGCTAACTAGATAACAAGAAAAAAGGAAATCATCATCGGATCCACATAGGAGACACCGTCTGCGCTAAGGAAGCCGAGTAGGCAATTAACAGCGCAACCGGTCTCCTGGCGGGGATGCGAATCTCCATACCGGTCCAAAAATCGAGGACAGGTTATGCCAACTTGAAAGCAAGCAGAAAGAAAGATCAAAGACCCAATATGCATCGAAGATGGTTGTTTCAGGTCATGTCGAAGAAAACAACCACCAGATATCCTAGTGGAGCCGATAGCTCGACGGGTAACAAGAAAGGGAAAACGAGACCGTGGATGGCCAAATCCTTCGCCGAGACGCCCGAAAAATTTGCGGAATGTGTATGAAGAGCGATATTACAAGAAAAGAAATCGTGCAGCTGAAAAGATATAGATGGTCCAAGATCTAGCAGGACACGAGATTGACGTGGTTGTCGTTCAAGGCGGCGCAGGCAAGCATGGTGCGGTGAGGATGGAAAGCGGTGCTGACGATGGGGGAGGAGCGGTTGTGGTGCAGGAAGCTCGAGTAGGGCTCGAAGGTGGAGAGGTAGGTGCCATCGACGTTGAACGTCTTGACTTCGTGGCGGTTTGTGCCCCTAGAGTTGAAGTTAGTCACGCCATTAACCAGTAATCCTATGGAGGAATACTTACATGCTGAAGACAGGCGCATGTTCATGAACACTCAAGGTTCGAAGAGTGTCCTTGGTGGTGTAGATAGTCGAGAGTGCGTTATCCATACGGAGATCCCACAGTCGAATTTCGCCGTTTCGGCTACCCGATATGAGCTCTCTTAAGCCACCACGCTGCATGTGGACGTTGGTAATCCACTGCTTGTGTTCACGCCAAACCTTGACCATGGATGTGGTCGGCTTGAGGCGCTGATCGAAGACACGGACGGCACCGTCACCAAAGCCTGCAACGAAAATGTTACCAGCCACCTGGTCCGATGTCAAGGACGTAATGCAAGATCCGGATCGTGCGGGGATATCCTGGATGCGATCGTCAATATTTTGGAAGAGGCTTGAGCGGTCGATAAAGATTCAATGCTTACATTAGTGCAGACTTCAGTAGCTGCGTTCCACACACGAATCACCTTCACGTCACCCGCAACGAGAGCTTTCCCTTGGCCTTGTTGCCAGTCAAGAACAAGTCCCGCATTCCGATTACTTGGGATCAGCTCAGGTAGAGCCCGGAAGGCCGTGACGACCTCGATGTTCCGGGCAGATTCGTAGTTGCGGAAGAGCTTAAGCACACCGTCGGAAGAACCGGTCAACAAAAGAGCCTGGTCGTCTTCATTAATGTATCGGACTTCGTTAATCTTCGATCCAACGGGGTTTCCATTTGAGAACTGATTCAGGCGCTTGTGGCTCTGCCAGTCCCAGATTCTGCATGGAGAAAGTCAGCGTGGTATTTAGACATGGGCGGCTCTTATGAAACGTACGAAATGGTATCACGATCGTCTGCGACAGCGATGTGGTCCTCAAATTGGTGGAAGCACATTTTCAGGGGTTGACTCTGATTGGAGAGCAGAGTCATGGAGTTATCCCATCGGCTTGTGCCCGCCTTAACCTTAAGCGGCTGGGTTTCCGCAATGATCTTCTCGTTACGGCTGCGTCGCCAGAGTCGCTCGTTATAATCGGAACTGCCGGGTTCGTCGGGTTCATTGGGTTTCATCTGCGGTTCCCGGAAATACTTTTCATCGGTGAGTAAATGTTCGGGTCTAAGTTTGAAAAACACCTCGTGGAATTTGGTAAAGAAATCTGGGATTACCTCTGTTGACCAGTCCAGGAAACGGCTTCTCAGGGGAATGAACGGTGCCTCCTCTGGGTCCCTGGGGACGAAACCGCGAGATGCGGGGGCGGGATTCCGGTGATAAGAAGTTGCAGGGGCGACGCTGTCATTGACTTCGGGGGGTCGGGTCCATTCCGGGGGAGCACGACCACGGGGAGTGATAGGCATCCGACTTGCCGAGGGTGACTGAGGAGCAGAGCCTTCCGATTCGTCACCTGCAGATGCACCGAAGGCAAGGTTCTTGAGAGAGGCGGCAACGCTCGCGGTACGTTTGAAGCCCAAAGTAAGATAACTATCTTGTTTGGGAGGCGTCGTCGTCGGTGACTGCGGGCTCGAGGGAGGGAGTGTCTTCTTTGTCTCTGACCGCTCGTGAACCTGGAATCGCTGCGACAAACGATGAGTGAATTCTAAGATCTCAATCCTGATTCTATCAGCGAGAGCTGCCATGGGGGACTCCAGAAGCGAGAGATGTATGAAATCGACGATGACGCCTGCATCCTGGGCAATATCCGGGTGAGGATCCACAGAAAGAATCAAGACCTGCTTCCAAATTGTTCCGAATGTGGTATTGCGGGACAGCTGAGGGGTCTTTGTTTCAGCGACCAATTCGCCCTTTTTCGTCTCGAGACGGCTTGTTTGAGACGTCTCGCTTTGAAGACGGTGGAGCAGGGACCGTTTTTCGTCCTGAAGCTCCTCATATGCCGCCACCAGGAACTTGTTCTGGTGGCGTTTGACAAAGGTCGAGAAGAAAACAAGAAGCTCCTTCCGTACAAGCACACTGCCGTCAGCTGACATGGGCAACACCGCCAGAGCCAGCGACTCTTCAATTTGTGCAACCTGGTCTGTCAAGTCTGGAATACCAAGGAAGGTGGTCACTGCATGCAGCATCGCTGCACGAACCTCGGGAACCGGATCAAAATTGAGTTCACAAAGTCTCGCTGGTGCTGCGCATCGAATACCCATCCATTTCGCTTCCGGGAAATCACACCAAAGCATACTAAGACAGAGGCAAGACCATTGCCGCAGCAGCGGATTCTCGACATCTCCAAGGTGTCTCAAGCACGAGTCAAACAACTCCCCGGATAGACAAACATTTTGACCTTGAGGATAATTCTTGCAGAAGATCGAGACAATAAACGCACACATGGCTCTGTGTTCGCTAGCATTTCCAACCGGGATGGGGGAGGATGGGTTTAGAATCGAGATGAAGTAATGAATCCCGTTGTCCTTGAGGAGATCGTTCTGGACTGTATGGTCGACGGCCATGATCCTTGCCCAAATGAAGACCATGACAGGCTTCAATTCCTGGGCAGCTGACTGCAGCAGCTTGACGACATAAGGGAAGATACCAATGCTGAGCGCAAGGTGCACGGCCCAGGGACCCAAGTCCAGAAACTTGCTCAGCAGGATCAAAGCGCGCAGTCGATGTGCCTGACTGAGAAGTACTTGAAGTACGATGGGGAGTTGATCTGGCGGATTCTTCTCCGTAGGTCCCGATGAGAGATAAACCTCAAAGGCAGTGAGTTGCTCAGCGAAGAATGTAGAATGCTGGTATTCATACTGCCTGCGGCCTTCCTCATGGTCGATCAGCGCAGGAAGTTGTGAGAGCACCATCTCGACGGCAAGGTCCCAGCTCTTCCAGAGTGGATGATGGTGAGTTTGAGGGAGTTCGGGAGAAGATATTGGGTGGCATTTATACGTGCGCATGATGCGCTCGCTGAGGAGGAAGTTGCGGAAGAGGGCGGCGACCATCAGGTCCTGTCGGAAAAGCTTCTTGAACAGCGCGCGGGGAAGAGTGTTCCATGCAATCGTATCGGTGATGGCAGTGAAGATCCAGTTGAGCTCTCCAAGGGGACTTCGTCGATCTTGTAGGCGCCCCGGTACTCTGAAATCTTCGATCGTGAAATCGGTGCGGAGGGGATTCTGCAAGATGAAAAATCGCAGTGCAATTTCAATCGGGGTTGTGAGACAGCAGGTGAACAGATCGGCTGGTAGATCAGGGTTGGTCGGGAGTGATTCGTTCTTCTGGCATGCCGCAAGAAGAATGCAGTCGCCGTAGTTCTGGACGATAGCGTTGGGATCTCTCTTTCTGGCCTCGATGTTCTCCTTCTCATGCTTCTCGACAAATGTATGGAAATTCTGGACGATGTTGCCCGCATGTGACACGTCAAATACGAAGAGACTGGGACCGGCTAGCCAGGACTGCAGATCATAAAGCGGGACAGGAATGTACTGGGTGTAATTCTTGTTGAAGACCCAGATCTCGCCAGACTGTGTTGGTAGAGGAACTCCGTGGCCATTGTAGTGCAGGAGAACTCGCTCATCCTTCGCATTCCGACGCAGCGAAATGCAGAACTTCTTAGTTTCATCCACCGATGGGTCCAGATATTGCTTGTATCGTGTCCGAAGACTGAGAGTCTCATACTGCTCCTGCAGTTTCTTGCCGATCTGCTCCATAATCTTATTCTGACCCCCGCCCGTGGTTGAGGTGGGATCTACCCAACATTCCAACTTGGAGGTCGGATTTGTCTTGACGACGTCGGGAGGATCGACGCCAATATTCAAACAGATAGCCAGTGCAGCGGACACGGTCTTTAGCCGATCTTTCATACGCCAGTCCTGACTTGGCCAGCTGCCGACGGGGTCTCTGGGAATACCGTTGGTCTCGTGCCGTTTCTCCGTGAAATACATGTAGAAGTTCTGAGGGACATTTGTATTAGCTCTGGCTCGGGATACAAACCCCAGAGATCGGCGCATTCTTACCGAGTGCAGAATCTTGAGATATTCGCTGGAAGTGTATTCTTCCTGCCATCCATGCCGCATGGCAAAGTCCTCCTCCTCGTCTCCTACGATTGGTTGCTCGAAGGTGACGCGGCTCGGGCCATAGTCACTCTTGGCTCTCTTGAGCATGGGTGGCCGACTGCTCTCCGATCTCCGGGGAGATGGACGCCGCGGTGGTGAGTTGGGCCCTATCGCTGCATTCTCTCCGGCGGAACTCGTAGGACGAGGGGATGGTAGAGCTAGTGACGGCGGCTTGTGCTCAACGGTTGTAAAAGAACGGTGATGGCTGCTCAATGGAGCTGGAGATCGCTCGCGTGCGGGAATGGTGGTTTCCAGGTCGGGGCCAAAAGCGACTCGAACTGATTTGTTGCGGCGGGGTTCGGTCGACCCATTTGTCGCGGGTTGCTGAGGGGTTTCGTCCATGTCTGCAGTAGGATCTCTCATATTGCGGGTAAGGTCATGGTGTTACGTGAAAGAGTGCAAAAGAGGTAGGACGGTCGCGGGGAAGAGCTGAGGAACATGCGAGAGTCCGGATATTCCAAGATACCTCTCAGGTGATCGGGCTCGAGAGTGAATGGAGTGAACGCTCGAGCGCTGGCGGTGAGGGGATGACGCAATTGCAGAAGGATGAGATACCGGTCTCTCAGAATCTCAAGCGCAAGCTCACAACAGTAAAGCGAGCGCACGAGGACGAGGAGCCGAGATAAGTTGAGCGCGGACGTAACGGTGAGGCTCCGATTGCTCTCGAACCGGATTATCGATGGTCCTGCTGACTAATCCGAGCTTCCCCAAGGACTGAGGTGCCTCAGGTTTCGGAGTCACTTGGACACTGTGATACATGGATTACGGAGCAATGAAAATAGACAAAAGGCTATATGGGACCATAATGTCTGCATTAGCTTCGTCTAAGATGTCAGATGTATCCGTATCTGGTGGATTATAGTATGACCCAATGGCAAGGGAGCTACGGCGGAGTTCGCAGTAGCTTGTTGTCCGAGCCCTGTGGGAGGATATGAGGGAACTTTAGGGTATCTGACTTGTTCATCTCGGCCCATATGCACCAGTGCAGCCACGGAGATCCCGATTGACTTGCCAAGGCGTGGAGTTGATTTCATTGAACACACTGTCTCAGACATTGCTTTCCCGTTGCATGAGGAGATCGAGATGGACACGGCTAATCAAACCAAAGTCTCACTGGGAAATAAACCACACAGGGTCATTCACCAAAGCCAGAATGGAAGCCAAAACATACCGTTAGATCAATGTGATTCGTAGACCCGATTACTAGGTTCATCCCTAGACGGTGTCAGCATGCCGTAACCGAATGGCAGACGAGACGCTCAGGGACTCGCACCGGTAGCGATCACCGCGGCCCAGAATTCCGCTGATAGGCACAACCATAACGTCCCGCCCCTTTTTTCATGTGGTTCAATTGGAGGTCCATCAGGCACGTCAAACTACCTAAAAGTACCGGTGGACCGGTGCCACTGACGAGAGAAGCACGCCACCCCTGGCTACAGCCAAGCTGCAGCACCCGTGGGAACCGGGTCGAGACGATAGGTTCCTTGCACGTTGTGGGGTGTGGATCGCCAGGTGGACTTGGCCTTTCCAGCACAGCAATTGGCCGCTTCGCTTTTTCGCAGTCGAAGACTCAGGAAAGACATCCCCGCGTAGAGTGCCGTATAATTAGAGTGTGGGTTGGAATGGAAGCACACCAGGAATGACAAGCACCACGGCAACGGCCCCGTACACCACGATAGCAGTACTTATATCTCCGAGATCTACCCAGCCACTTGTAGTATTTACTATTTACCTTGCGGTACCTGGTAGTCGAGTCCCTGGCTAGTCGTAGTTGCTACGGTATTGAGTTCGCACAAGCTAGCTACCTACCTCAAAATAGGTATGAATATGATATAGGACATACCCGTCTGAACATAGGGATGGAAGAAATCAAAGATACCTCTACGATCGGAGGCCATGACACCCGAAGGCTGGGCCATGGACCGGAATGAGGGCTCATCATGATCTCTGATGCCCCTGAGTATGCAGCGTGCGGCACTAGTGTACTCCCCTCTCTCCGCCTGCGAAATTGAAACAAACACCTTTCTCTCGTCTTCAATTTCTTTTCGTTGCCCCCTTTCTTGACTACCTCGTGGGAATTGCAATTCGGCCTTATTCCCTTTTAGCCCCAGTAGGGCCGCGATCGCTGGGTGAGGCGCTGTGTTCAGACCACTTCACCCACCCCTGGCTCGATTTTTTTCCCCCGAACGTTTTGGATGGGACAAGTTTGACGGTTCGTGGTTCCTGGTTCCGACTCCACACTCTCTGGAAAATACACAACCCCCCTGTCTCCGCCCTCTTCCACCTCTCCCAACCTCCGACCGACCCTCCACGACAAGCCCTTCTTTGATACCCTGTGCTGGGGCCGAGGAGCGCACATCGCACCGGGCATCCCCCGACTTGGGCGCGGACATTCCCTCAGCGCCACTGAACGACTTACGACCGATTAACGATGGCTTTCTTGTTTAAATCCAAAAAGAACCAACAGGGGACTGCGCTCCCTCCCGCGACGAGAAACGTCCACACCTCCGAGGGCTCTCCGTCGACCGTGGCCCCGTCAATCGCCAACGGGGTCAAGACCGAAGGGAACGCTTTCTCACAGACACCGACCCCGAGCAGCAGCTATAACAACTCCCTGAGTTCCGCGACCAGTCCCACCAGTCCGGATAACGTGAGAATGCGCCAGAGGGCGGAATCAGAATCCCAGGTAGGCTGGCCCGTGCAGCAATTGCCCCCGAACTGTGTTTCCCTAACGTCGTGCTTCCAGGCCCAGCGGCCGCAACAGACTCCCAATGGCGTATCTCCGCAGAGTCCCAACTCTTCCCTCTATCCGTGGTCACAACGCCGACTGAATTTCTCTTCGCCCCAAGCCAATCCCTTCCCCCGATATGGCGCCGCAATCAACGCCGTCGCATCGAAGGAAGGGGATATCTACATGATGGGTGGTTTGATCGATGGCTCGACCGTGAAGGGAGATTTGTGGATGATCGAAAGCAGCGGCGGCAGCCTGTCTTGCTTCCAAGTTGCGACCGTTTCTGAGGGCCCGGGTCCCCGAGTTGGTCATGCCAGCTTGCTTGTCGGAAATGCATTCATCGTTTTTGGCGGTGACACAAAAATCAACGAGACCGATGCCTTGGACGACACATTATACCTTCTTAACACATGTATGTGGTTGGTTCACTTTTCCTTTGATAACTTGACTCTAACCTTTCGTCCCTTTCAGCTTCTCGTCAGTGGTCTCGCGCTATTCCTCCCGGCTCACGCCCCTCTGGACGATACGGTCACACTTTGAATATTCTGGGCTCTAAACTCTACGTATTCGGAGGTCAAGTCGAAGGGTTCTTTTTCAATGACTTGATTGCGTTCGACTTAAACCAACTGCAAAATTCCTCGAATAAGTGGGAGCAGCTCGTTCAAAACAGCCATGAAGGTGGGCCCCCGGAGGGTCAAATTCCCCCAGCGCGAACCAACCACACAATCGTCACCTACAACGACAAGCTGTTCTTGTTCGGAGGAACCAACGGCGTGAAATGGTTTAATGATGTCTGGGCTTACGATCCTCGTGTCGGCACATGGACTGAGATGGACTGTGTCGGTTTTATCCCCACTCCTAGGGAGGGTCACGCGTCTGCTCTGGTCAACGATGTGATGTATGTATTCGGTGGCCGGACTGACGAAGGAATGGATCTTGGCGATCTATCCGCCTTCCGCATTTCCACAAGACGATGGTACTCTTTCCAGAACATGGGACCGGCTCCATCCCCGCGGTCTGGACACAGTATGACGGCTTTCGGCAAACAGATCATCGTCATGGCCGGTGAACCGAGCTCGGCTCCCAGAGATGCGGCCGAGCTGAGCATGGCCTACATCCTGGACACTTCCAAAATCCGATACCCTAATGAATCACAGAACGGCGAACGTAATGCCTTGCCAGGCGGCCGTAAAGTGAGTTCCGACAAGCAGGGGCCTCCGTCGGGTCGGACTTCACGGGAGGCGCAGAACGCAACCCCGGATTATCTGCGTCGGGGACCGACCCCATCAAGCGAAAACCTGATACAGGCTGCGGCCGGAAGGCAAGGCGAATTTGGATCTAATCCCAATTTGGGCCCAGGCTCCCGACTCCCACGAGCCTCAATTGCCCAAGCGCCTTCTGGTCCACCTCCGCCAGGACAAGCTCCTTCTCCGGGTCCCCGCAGCAACGGACCACAGGCTGCATCGAATCCTCGCAGCAAGACTCCCACAAAGAACGAGCGTGGTTTCACACCGACTGTGGACGTTCGCGTTGCCAATGCTGATCGAAACGTGGAGTCGCCTGTTGCTAAGGAAGGCCCACAGGACGGCCCGGGTTCTTCTGGTCAACGAACTCCAACTCAGCAACAGCAAAAGATCGCGGCTAAAGCCATGGAAGCTGGTGAAGCGGCTCCCATGATCACTACTCCCGCTCGCCAACGGTCATTGCAAAAGCATCGAACACGCGGTTCCGTTGATAGCGCCGAGGAATCGGTGCTAGGTGCCCGTCAAGTGAGCATTGATGGCTCTGTAGAGTCCCGCAGTTTCCGCAACTCTCGAAATTTTGGGGATGAGCCGCGATCACCAAGACTGACGCCTCACCAAGAGGCGTTGATCAAGGAATTGGAATCTACAAAGGCGCGGAACGCTTGGTACGCGTCCGAGTTAGCATTGGCAAAAAAGGCTGGCTACATGCCCAATGCATCCAGCAGTCCTATGTTGGACGAGCGTGCCAGGGAGTTCAACGATGAGGACCGCCCTCTCCTTGAGGCCTTCCTCCAAATGCGGGAAAACCTTGCCAAGATGCAGGCGACCGTGGATCGGCAAGCATCCATTGCTTCCAAGCGGATTGCCGAAGTAGAGCACCAGCGCGATGTGGCTGTCAACGAGGCCGCATATTCACGAGCGAGACTCGCCGCTCACGGCGGTAGTCAACGAGGCACTCCGCAGCCCGAAAGCTTCCGTAATGGTGAGGATGGCGCTGAGCGTCCTACCGATATGGGCCGTCGCCTTGCATTAGCACTGGCTTCCCAGTCTGAACTCAAGGCCAAGCTGGATGTCCTGTCGACCGAGCTTTTGCAGGAGAAACAAGCTAAGGAGTTGGCTGAGGACACCAACGAAGCCACGCGAAAACGGTTGGCAGAGCTTGAGATGTCGAACAACGCCCTGGAGGCTGAGAACCTCCGTGCTGAACTTCACCGTGCTGAGGCCTCTGCTAGAGAAGAGTCATTAATGCGCTCCGAGGCAGAAGCAGCCTTGAAGCAGCTCAGCTTGGACAAAGAGGAGTTGCTGAAGCAGATTGAGGATTCTTCCGGTCGTTTGAAGGACTTTGGTACCAACTTTGGCAGCTTGCGTGAAGCTGTTGCCGCTTCCGCTTCCAAGACAGCAATTGTTGAAAGGCAGCTTGAGGAGGAGAGAGAGCGCCGCGAGGGATTGGAGAGGAAACTCCTGCAGCTCCGCTCAGAACACGAGGAGCGCACCACGGAGTTGGAGAACACCACTCGTCGCCTGCGTGATGCAGAGGAGTTGGCCGAAAGCCATGCGAAGGAGGCAGAGACTCACAAGTTGGCCTTTGTTTCAGGTCTTGAGCGTGCATCATCTACTGATCTAGAAGCCTCAATCCGGTCTCGTGCCGACCAGCGAGTGGCCGCTTTAGAGGCTCAGGTCGAGAGATCTACTACTTTGGCCAAGGCAAACCAGGCAGCTGCCGACGCTGCAGCAGATAAGTTGAGACGTGCTGAAGAACGTATTGCCGGTCTTGAGGCGTATCAAGAGCAGGCTAGCCGCGAGGGTTTGCAGCTGCGGAGACAGCTCCAGACCGCCATGAAGGAAAGCCAGGCCGCCGTCGCAGAAAGCCGCGACTTGAAGGCTCAGCTCGAATCCCACCAGCGGGAGGCTGGCGCATTGAATATTCAACATGCCGCTTTGAAGGATCTCCTCGGCGAACGAGGCGTAAATACGGACAGCAGACGTTCCCCCCGCCTCGAATCGCCGGGATCACGCTTTGGAACTCCCGAGCAAGGTCGACTTCGCGAACTTGAGCAACAACTTTCCGCCAGTCTAAAGGCACACGAAGACATGAAATCCACTTTTGAATCTCGGGAGCAAGAGGCCGATAAAGCGTTCCGCGAGAAGCTGGAGCAGCTCGAAAACGATTACCAATCGGCGGTCCACTACGTCAAGGGCACTGAGAAGATGCTGAAGCGCATGAAGGATGAGTTGAGCCGATACAAGTCTCAGAATGCTAAGGTGCAGTCTGAACTCGAGGCTGCCCAGAAGAGCTTGGAGAGCGCTAGCAGCCAAGGGGATGCCTCTAGTGCGTGGGAGGCTGAGCGCACCCGGCTTCAAAAGTCGATATCCGACCTAGAGCAGAACACCTCATTTTCGCTGGAGAACCTAGAGAGCCAGGTTTCGCAGCTGAAACAGGAGCTCGCCGCCGCAGAGGCTGAGAAGGAGAAATCTCAGACCGAGCACGAGCGCCTTAAACAAGAACTGCTCTCCGCTGCTCAACGAAGCCGTGCCGAACTTGATCAGCTCAAGCAAGAGAATGCCCACCTGGAGACCCGGGCTGCAGATGCAGAGCAGAAGGTCAACATGCTCCTGGAGCAGGTCGAAACGTCAGTGGGACATTACCGCAGGCAGTCTCAACACGCGCTGGGTACCAACGGCATCTCTCGCAGCCACAGCAATGCCTCAAGTAACACGGCCGGAGGCCGACCCCGCGCCGACAGCAATGCCTCGCAGGAGTCCACCTCCTTCCCTGACAACCGTGGCTCCATGGCCTTGGACTCTCTCGCCAACGAGCTCGAAGCCCTCCGCACCCATTGGGAAAGCACCAACCGCAACTACCGTCTTAGCAGCCAGCTGGATATGGATCGAACCCCGACCAAGGACACCAGCGACGGGCCTGCCATGATGAATGACAGCCTGGCGGAGTGGCGCCGGCGACTGGATGAGGAGGAACGGACCGGAGCCCCCAGCAAAAGCAAGCCGGTGGCCTCTGGCAACGGTGCCTCGATGATTTGAGTTCCTCTATTCTACGACTACGTGCCCTGAGATATGTCAATCTGCAACAGCCTCTGAGCGCTTTGCTTTACACCTGTATTCTGTCAGACTCTCTTTTTGCTTTTCCTTCGTGTTTTTTGCGATACATGATCCTTGTCTGATGAGGTCCCTGTTTGTTTCCGTCCTCATCATGGAAACCGAGGGACGGGCTTCCCTTCGTTTTTGTTTGTTTTTAATTCCTGGATTTCCCTTCTCGATCACTTCTTTCGCTTTCCTTTTTCTTATACCCCGGTTTCCCGATGTTTATTGGACTCTGGTTGTACCACTAGCAACATCCTACGCGAACCTTCTACTTTATAGTCAGAAACCATCATAGTCGATCTACGAATGCCCACGTTCATCTCCACCTAAGCCCTTGTAGACCCAGAAGTTAGAGCCTGATGCGTAGCACCGGCCAATCCAAGAAGCTCAAGGGGTGTTTAACTTGCCACTGAGAAGTGATAGGCGCAAAGACCACTGCAGTGGTGTCATTTGGGAGGCGCACGGAAGGCAGCGGGAGCGCCTGGGGCAAACATGGCATTGCATGGTCGGTATCCAGTTGGACCTGGGGCAAGATGAGATATGACTCGTTTGGGAAAATGCCGCATGGAGGACAGTGAATACGTTGTTTTTTTAGAAGTAGATAAAGAAGAGAAATCCAGCATCTTCCAGCTTTCATGGCGTTGTCGGGTCAGGTGAGACGCGCTCCGACCAAGGCCGCGTCCAGAATCCCGAGACATGAATATTCAATGCCATCGCTAAGACACTAGGTAGATAGAGCAAAAAACCGAAAAGGAATAAATGGATATCAGGGGAGAGTAAATTTCAAAAAGACTCATAGATCACATCTCAATCAAAACATTTCAGCCCAAAGTTACCGGCGTTACAGTACCCCAGCCTCGGGAGTGACTGGACGCCCTGTACTTTGCACGTAACGCTTTCGCTAATGAAAAATACGCCTCACCGACTCCTCCTCTCCCCCCTCTCTCCTTTCTCTCTCTCCAAACCTGTATTGCCGCGATCAAGGCTTTTTGCCCTTGATATTTGATCGGTTTCCCTCCGTTTCTCTTTTCCCTTCGGCCCTGTCCGATCTTCTGTTCCTCCCCTTATCCTCTCTCCCCATTCTCCGGTCGGCCCTTGACGGTCGGCATTGGACCTCTTTGATTCTACCAGGTAAGCCACCTTTTTATCTGTTGTCGGATCCTTTCCACCTTGTCGGTTGCCTCTTCGATACCAACGGGGCTCTCCCTGGCCGTCTGTGTGGCCAAAAGTTGTACATACCGACGCGGTGGCCAAATCCCAGCCGCTGAGCCCCGGGAGCCTCGTTTGCCTGAGGCTCAGCTTGTCATGCCCCCTCTCCATCCTCCTCGCTCTCTGCGTCTGCCTTGCCCGCCTTGCTTAAAACCTCTTCTCTGTTTCCAACTCATTTCCCCTGGAGTTTTTGCTTTGCTCACATTTGGGTTCCATCTAACCGCTATTCCAGTCTCCAGGGCGTACTGCACGGCTAGCCGCTGTGCCATCTTCGATTCAAGATGACGACCATGGTCAGTGTAAACTACGCCCATCAATCCATTTCCTCTCAGCACCCGATACCCTGGAACCTCCATCCGCACATTCCGCCTAAATGACGCCGTCGTGGATGGCCCTTATCGGTCAACTTGGGAAGGCCATGTTGTGCTGACCTCATATACAGGATTTGCGTGTCGGTAACAAGTACCGCATCGGCCGTAAGATCGGCAGTGGTTCTTTCGGTGACATCTACCTGGGTACGTGATTTGAACTAGCTCTTCTGGTTTTTCCGCTGACAGCAACCCAGGCACCAACATCATCTCTGGTGAGGAGATCGCCATCAAGCTTGAGAGTGTCAAGGCCAAGCACCCCCAGCTCGAATATGAAGCCCGCGTCTACAAGTCTCTTGCCGGTGGTGTCGGTATCCCCTTCGTTCGCTGGTTCGGTACCGAGTGTGACTACAATGCCATGGTTATCGACCTCCTGGGTCCCAGTCTGGAGGATCTGTTCAACTTCTGCAATCGCAAGTTCTCTCTCAAGACAGTTCTCCTGCTGGCCGACCAGCTTATCTCCCGCATCGAGTACATCCACGCCAAGTCGTTCATTCACCGTGATATCAAACCCGACAACTTCTTGATGGGTATCGGCAAGCGCGGCAACCAGGTCAACGTGATTGATTTCGGTCTGGCCAAGAAGTACCGGGACCCCAAGACTCACTTCCATATTCCCTACCGTGAGAACAAGAACCTCACTGGTACTGCCCGTTATGCCAGTATCAACACCCACCTGGGTGTCGAGCAGTCCCGCCGTGACGACATGGAGTCGCTCGGGTACGTGATGCTTTACTTCTGTCGTGGTTCTCTGCCCTGGCAGGGTCTGAAGGCTGCTACCAAGAAGCAGAAGTACGATCGCATCATGGAGAAGAAGATGACCACCCCCACCGAGGTTCTGTGCCGTGGTTTCCCCAACGAGTTCGCCATCTACCTGAACTACACTCGTTCGCTCCGCTTCGATGACAAGCCCGACTACTCGTACCTACGCAAGATCTTCCGTGACCTTTTCGTCCGTGAATCCTTCCAGTATGACTACGTCTTCGATTGGACCGTCTACAAGTACCAGAAGAACGCCGCCATGATTGTGGACGCCACCAAGAAGGACAAGGATGACGAGCAGGCGCGCCGCCAGGGTGCTGCTGCTGGCCCCATGGGTGCCAGCGGTGCCGCCAAGCCCGGTGCCATCTCGGGCCAGCGACGCAAGGTCATTGACCGCGGTACCCTCGACAACACTCCGGACACCAACCGTGCCGTGGGAGGAAGTGATAGGATGTGAGTATTTTGAAACAAGGTTCCGTGTAGGGAACCCCCTTTTTTTTCTCCTGCGTTTGGTGTTTTTTTGTGACGCTGGCGTGGAGGACCCTTCAGTTCTGAATCTGACTAATCGCATAGTCTTCGGCGTTAGGCTGCGTTCTGCCTCGAAGGGTGCTGCTTTAGGTTATGGACCTTCTGGTGGCCGTTCGAAGCGGGACGATGGAACGGGGGCTCAGTGGTACTAATTGTGTAACACCTGCGGTGGAACTGAGGGGATGGCGGATTTTTTTTTCGTTTCAATTCCCTTCTCCCCTGCGTGCTCATACCCTTTGTCGACCTCAAGACACCTGGAGATCCCATTGTCAACCGCCGTGGACGCAACATTCTGCACTCGACTCGACTTCTCGGATTTCTTTTTTTCTCCTTGGATCTCTCCATTCATTCTGCAATCTCTCCTAACAGCCCTTCTATCCCGTTTTCGATCCATTTTCGACCTCAGCCGTTTCGACCCGTCATTGTTCACTCGTTTGCTCGTCTTCGTCAATTTACGAAGATTCCTACTTATGTGAATCTTTGTCCCGAGCTTCCGATCACCTTTGACGACTGTTTTTTTTTTCTCAAATCGGATTACTTGCACCTGCTCATGCGGGGCAGCCGATCACTCAGTCTCGAAACGCTATTCAGATGGTGGCTATTTCTTACCTCTTTGCCTTTCGGCTTTTGCGACTTGACCATTCAACACCTCTCGCAGGCCACTGGAAAGGAAAGATGGAGGGAGATGCGAATGACGGCATCAATTCGGAAACAGAAAATCACATTTCTGATTCTTTGATTGCTGGCACTGGACATCCTTGGACCGCATGATCGAATGCGCTACCTATCGTTATCTGCCCCTTTTCCTTGCCCATTGCGTTTTTTTTTTTGTCCCTATCCCTTTGTTTTAGGTTCTCTCTTGTTCCTCATTTGTTCCCGCTTTTTCTTTTTTACTGCATATCGACGCCGAATGGGGACGAGGGGAGGACCGGTACAACGCGGTCAAGGTTGGAAGGTTCTTCGAGAGTGGCTTTCTTCGGGTATTTTTTTCGCAGACTCCTGGGTTCTCACCGCGGCTACTTTGCAGGCATCCAGATCTACGATTGTGCCCATTTGGAGGAAGTCAGGTCTCTTGGTAGTTGGCGACGGACATGGTTAGGGTCGCTTCCGGGGTGGTTTGCGTCGATATTGCACTGCGTTATCAAATTGAGCCCTTTTCTGTTCTTCCCATCTGCATGTTCAATCCCTTTACTTTCGCATTTCCGAAAGGCAGGCGATTCTTGACGATGCCAGGACAGTGCCGCTGGATCCCTTAGGTCCGGCTGTACCACCCAGCGTCTTAAGAAAATGCCTTTGGCTCTTTTCCTAACATCTAATATGAAGATTTCCCCTCTCATTAATTTCAGTAGAGATTTGCGTAGATATCCTCGTCCGTGGATCGATCCGCCACATTTGACTTCTGGGTGAAGTCATCGAGGTAGTCCGTCGCCCTGGGCCAGACCCGCTCCATCCGGGAGACGCATTATATAATCCTGGTGATTGTATAATCACAAGATAGCCTCGAGCAGGGGACAGTAGAGGGTAGATTTCCTATAGCACTGTATAAGAATATCGCTGCAGCTCGAAGAACCCCAATTGCGGAGTCGCCAAGCGCGGGAATCGGTCAGATCATCCCGGGGTTAAAATTCCTGGGAAGCATATAAGGGTTCCAGGCCCAACTTCGTCCCACCTTCCACTCTGCTCTACCATCTCGACCTCCCCCCTAGTCGCAGCACAATGGACTACTCGATTTACGCCAGTCATCAACCCCAGCCCTACTCGTTTCACGGGCTACCCACCCCCGACCAACAGCCACAGTCACATAGCGACGATAGTCTTCCCGACCCCTTCGCTCTGGTACGGCTCCCCTGCCATCCAAAGCCGCCTATAAGGTCGTATCCCTTGTTGACATCAGCTCTAGAATGCATATAACAATCAGTACTTCCCCGGTTTTGACCCCTCGTTCCGCCTCGACCCCTCCTCGTCGCTGGTGCCGCCACCGCATTCACCGCCAGACTCGTTCTCCAAGCACTCGGTGTCGAGCAATGACGTGAACCACACTAAGCCGGACCCGGCTTCGATCGATGGCGATGAGGGTCATTATGCCGACCCCGCAGGCCGGAGCAGCAGCGAGGAGAAGGATAATATGACGCCGGCGCAGAGTAAGCGCAAGGCGCAAAACCGAGCAGCGTATGTGATCTCCCGCCACCATTTACTCCGTTCGATGGCCTCTACAGAGGAAAAGGTACCCTGCGAGAAACTGTAAAACTGACATGCATTCGACATATAAGCCAACGAGCATTCCGGGAGCGCAAGGAGCGTCACGTCCGCGACCTCGAAGACAAAGTAAACCACCTCGAAGAAGCATCTACAACCCTACAAGCCGACAACGAGCGCCTGAAACGCGAAATAGCCAAATTTACAACCGAGAACGAGATCCTGCGCGCTACATCACGGTCTAACGCCGCCAACCCACAAGAACACCCCGAACCAACTGTCACAGGGCCGATGAGATATTCACCCACCGATTTCTACAAGAGTCTGATGCCAGAGGGCTCGGCCTCGAATCCAGATGGTGTGAGTGTCCCTGATTCTCACAGTCCACATCGCATTACGGTGTGCCAGATCACGGGCGACAGGCTGCTCGATGCCGGTGCCACGTGGGATCTTATCCAGGGCCACGAGCTGTTTAAACGTGGGCAGGTGGATATTGGTGATGTCACGGAGCGCCTTAAGGGTATGGCGCAGTGTGATGGACAGGGCCCGGCTTTTAGGGAGGGTCAAATCCGGAGGGCTATTGAGGAGAGTGCTGCGGACCGTGATGAACTGATCTGAGGGTTCTTTGGGTTATGGATCCCGTGCCTCCGATTTGACGAGATACGTTCTTTTGACTTTCTATTTTCTACGTTTCTTCTGCGGGGATCTGCGATTGCAAGTGTTGGAGTATTCTGGCGCTGGCACAGGGATTAGTGGGCGATGGGCCGCCCTGATTGTGGCCGGATTTTGATATTTGTTGATTTATGGATTGTCTTGGCATTTTGAAGTTGATATTTACTTCTTTGGACATTTCTGGTAATTCAGGAATAATAGTTGCATGCATGCTACTCGTTTCTTATGGATATGAATCGGGTGTTTGTAGGCTTGTGGAGTGTACAGGAATCAAATGCGTAATGTGCATGTTTGACTAATTCAACTGTGCAAAAGGGAAACATGTTCGTAGGGTCATCTGGCAATGAGCAGTTCAGGCCCATCCAAGTCATCAATGTTTTTGTTGGCCTTTTTTACCTCCTCCAATCCAATCCCCATCAAGGGGCCAAGGCCGGCATTTCATAATGTACACGCATTGCAAAATCATGATTTGTCGTATCAAACCAAAGAGAATCAATCCCAATCGTCATCATAATCCTCAACATTGAGCTCATCATCCTTGAGGTAATCCTCGTCCTCATCACGCTTCTTGAGCCGAACATCACTCTCCTTCAGCGCTCCAATCTCAATAAGTAATTTCTCCAGATCCGGCAGTTTCGTCCGCGGGCCATTCAATTCCCGCAACGTGATAAGCTGTCGCCGGATCTCGGTATCTTTGTACACTAGGATCGTGGGTGTGTTCTTCTCCGGGTAGCCCTCGATACACATGTCCGCGCGAATCTCGCAGAACTTGATGTCGCCGAACTTAGCGGCCGCTTGCCGCCACAGCTCTGACAGCACGCGCGACTCGACGTTGGCACCTTGAGAGGTCAGATTGACTAGCACGAAGGCGTTGTTTGAGGCGTCGGTCACCTCGCGTGCGTAGTCGACTTTTTGCAGTGGGTAGACTTGGTTGAAGAGGCTGGTTTGTTGGAGGGTGGAGAGCTCTGCGAGGCGTTTTTGGCTGTTTGGTGGGTTAGCTTGGGCTTTATACAATAACGCATTGAGCGGGGCTATTTGCGTAATCTCTTTTTTTTTTTAAAAAAAAAAAAAAAAAAAAATACTCCCGGTTCATTCTGTACGGATACTCACCGATATTGCTGTAGGAAGCCCTCATCCTCCTCATCCTCGAGTGCGTCCAGCTCGTCAATGTCCTTGTCCTCGAGTCGGTTCTCATACGCCTTGTGCTCTGCCTCGATCAGAGCTTCTTGGATCAATGGCTCGGGGTCTTGTGGTTTCTCGGGGATGATTCCATGTTGACGAAGGATATCATTCCTAAATTCATATTGTAGTTAGTCCGTGATCGTAAATAGCTCACGGCGGGTGGGGGATGCGCGCGGGCAGGTAGAAGGTGGCAGGTAAAGGTATGAACGACGTACCATTCGGTGTCCTCGTTGGGATTGACTTCGACCTGCATAGTGTTCACGAGCACCCTACAGTAATTCTCGGTGCTTGAGTGGAGGTAAAGTCGAGTGTGAGGGGAGAGCCAGGCATCATTGCGCCCTCCTGTTTGCATGTTTGCAGTGTTCGGGGCGCCACAGAGCCAAACACACGGAAGGCCACCTTCAACTTAACTCCATAAACAGTCGGAGCTCGAGGTCACCCTTCATCCCCACGTCTCCATTTCTCCCCATTTCCTTCGCTCTCTTCATTCGCTTGGGGGTGACTATGCCAATGCAGTAGTTGCCTACACCGCCTCACCCCTACTGCTACTGTGTCCTCCCATTTCCATCCACCCTCGGCGATCGCGAACACAATCTGCTGGTGCAATCCCAGCAGCTGGGCAATATGAGCTACATGAAGAAAGACGAAGACGCGGATCAGGTCATGATCAAGCTTGATCGGACCTCCGTATTCCAAGATGGTACGCGGTCCGCAATGGGACTTCCCCCCCTGGCCATGCGGCTCAGCACACCCACCCATTGTACAATTGTATTGACTTGTTTCGTTTCCTAGCTCGTCTATTCAACTCCTCCCCGATCTCGCCGCGGACATGCCGTACGTTATTGACCAAGATCGCGGTCCTCCTCTTCACCGGGGAGCAATTCCCCACGAACGAAGCCACCACACTCTTCTTCGGTATCTCCAAGCTGTTCCAGAATAAGGACCCCTCGTTGCGCCAGATGGTTTATCTCATTTTGAAGGAGCTGGCTGGTACCGCGGAGGATGTGATTATGTCGACCAGTATCATCATGAAGGACACTGCGGTCGGCAGCGACGTTCTGTACCGGGCCAATGCCATCAGGGCGCTGTGCCGAATTATTGACGGCTCCACGGTTCAGGGTATCGAGCGCCTCATCAAGACCGCCATTGTCGACAAGACTCCCTCGGTTTCTTCGGCCGCCTTGGTTTCGTCCTACCACCTTCTCCCTATCGCCCGTGACGTCGTTCGGAGATGGCAGAGTGAGACTCAGGAGGCCGCTTCGTCCTCCAAGTCCTCGACCGGTTTCCTGAGCTTCTCATCTGGTTCGCAGGCCCACGCTATCTCGCAGTCGAACTTCATGACCCAATACCACGCAATTGGACTTCTGTACCAGATGCGTTCGCACGACCGCATGGCGCTGGTGAAGATGGTGCAGCAGTACGGTGCAGCTGGTGTGGTTAAGAGCCCCGCTGCTCTGGTGCTTCTGGTTCGTCTCGCGGCCAAATTGGCGGAGGAGGACCAGGGTCTCCGGAAACCGATGATGCAGATGCTGGATGGCTGGCTCCGTCACAAGCACGAAATGGTCAACTTCGAGGCCGCGAAGGCCATTTGCGACATGCGCGATGTGTCTGATGCCGAGGCCTCTCAGGCCGTCCACGTTCTCCAGCTGTTCCTGTCCTCCCCCCGCTCCATCACGAAGTTCGCCGCTATTCGTATCCTGCACAACTTCGCTACCTTTAAGCCGCACGTCGTCAATGTGTGCAATCCCGATATCGAGGCGCTTATCTCCAACACTAATCGCTCCATCGCCACCTTCGCTATTACGACCCTGCTCAAGACTGGCAACGAGGCTAGCGTGGACCGCCTGATGAAGCAGATCTCGGGTTTCATGGCCGATATCACCGACGAGTTCAAGATCACCATTGTCGAGGCCATCCGCACGTTGTGTCTGAAGTTCCCCAGCAAACAGGCTGGCATGCTGGTCTTCCTGAGTGGCATTCTGCGCGACGAGGGTGGTTACGATTTCAAGCGCACCGTGGTGGAGAGCATGTTCGACTTGATCAAGTTCGTCCCCGAAAGCAAGGAGGATGCTCTTGCTCACCTTTGCGAATTCATTGAGGACTGCGAGTTCACTAAGCTCTCCGTCCGGGTCTTGCACCTGCTTGGTGTTGAGGGCCCCAAGACGTCCCACCCCACCAAGTACATCCGGTACATCTACAACCGTGTCGTTCTGGAGAACGCCATTGTTCGCGCTGCCGCCGTCACTGCTCTCGCTAAGTTCGGCGTTGGTCAGAAGGATCCCGAAGTCAAGTCCAGTGTGCACGTTCTCCTCACCCGTTGTCTTGATGATACCGACGATGAGGTGCGCGATCGTGCGGCCCTCAACCTGCGCCTTATGGGTGCCGAAGATGACATGGCGGGAGCGTTCATCAAGAATGGTAAGAATACTTTTTACAACCTCGACTTTCATCATTATACTAACGGCACCAGACTCGATGTATTCTCTTTCCACCTTTGAACACCAGCTCGTCATGTACGTGACATCAGGCGACAAGCAGACTTTCGCCGCGGCCTTCGATGTCTCCTCTGTTCCCGTTGTCAGCCAAGAGCAGGCCTTGGCTGAGGAGCGGACCAAAAAGCTCACCACTGCCACCCCCACCCTCAAGGCGCCCTCCACCGGTGCCCCCAAGACCAAGGGAAGTGGTGTCGCCGAAGCGGCTACCGCCGCCGCTACTCAAAAGTATGCCGAGCAACTTATGCAGATCCCCGATATCAAGGAATACGGCAACTTGCTCAAGTCCTCTCTGCCCGTCGAGCTCTCTGAGAGCGAGACTGAGTACGTTGTTACCGCCGTCAAGCATATCTTCAAGGAGAACATCGTTGTGCAATATGATATCAAGAACACCCTGCCGGATGTTGTCCTTGAAAACGTGACTGTTGTCGCAACACCTTCGGAGGACGACGTGTTGGAGGATGACTTCATCATTCCGGCTCCCAAGCTGACTCCTAATGAGCCTGGTGTTGTCTATGTGGCCTTCAAGAAGCTTGGTGGTGAACACAGTGTCCCGATCACCTCTTTCACCAACAATTTGAAGTTCACTAGCAAGGAGATCGATCCTACCACCGGCGAGCCGGAAGAGAGTGGTTACGATGACGAGTACCAGGTGGAGGACCTTGAGCTCACTGGCAGCGACTACGTGATCCCCACGTTCGCTGGCAGCTTCGACCACATCTGGGAGCAGACTGGTGCCAACGGCGAGGAGGAGAGCGAGACTCTGCAACTAAGCAACATGAAGGGTATTACCGGTAAGTGGCTTCTCCAGATCTGATTTCGCGTCAAAACATACTAACATCGCCCAGACGCCACGGAACAATTGATCTCCGCCCTGTCGCTTCAACCCCTGGAGGGCTCAGACGTCGCCCTGAACAACAGCACACACACGCTCAAGCTCTTTGGCAAGACCGTATCCGGCGGCCGGGTGGCCGCTCTCATCAAGATGGCCTTCTCCAGCAAGAGCGGCGTCACGACCAAGATCACTGTGCGGGCAGAAGAGGAGGGCGTTGCCGCTGCCGTGCTGGCATCTGTCACTTAATGTTTTTAACCTACTTTTTTCTCCTTTTTCTATATCAAATTGTAGTAGACATGAGGATTTGGTTCCACCCACGCTCCCACCCCGTTTTGTCCCCAAGGGCCTTTCCCATTTGTTGTCGCTGTTTTTAAGCTCAGGACCAATTGTTTGTTGCTTGTGACGAGTCCCATGAAGCTGCTACAAAAATTGGAGGACTTGTTCTGTCTGCTGTCAAGCCTGTTTTTTTGTTCGTTGTTTTTGAGGTGTCTAAATAGATTTGATGGAATACATTTCAGAAAGTTTCTTGATCCAAAGCACTGAATTCGCTAATGTGTCAGAAAAAGGATTTCATCCAACCTGGTCCAGTGGGACGTAAAAAAGGCCTCCAAGATGCCAAAGTTTTGGCCCGGAATATCGCCCGCCTAAACCTTGGCGTAAAGACCACAGTTCTCAATACCCTCGAGGTCGGCTGGAGGGCTCCTTTGCACACGCCTGCGGAGCTTCGTGAAGATCAGTGAGAATTGGCTATTCCACAGATTGCTGGGAAGCTCACACATTCCCAAAGCCAGGACATTGCGCAAATTGAGGTCCAATGCGTGGGAAAGTTGTTGCGTGAACTCTTTGAGGACCTGGCCCGAGTATGGCTCGGTTAGTTCCAGCACTCGAATCGACATCGAGGGTTCGGGGGCTGGCAGCATGAAGAAGTCCTCGGTACAGTCCAGTGGGATCCTGAGGTGCACCAGGTTCCGCAGCTTATACAAGATTCCAGTGGGTGCGTCCTGAAACATCATAGTATTGCTGCGGGTGATATAGAGACGAACGAGATATTCACGGATATTCTCGTTGTCGAGAATGCCCTCTAGGGTGGCAGCGCGCAGGTTCCGGCAGTTGCGAATAGTGAGCTTGAACGGATGCGAAGGCCACTGGAACCTGCGCATCACCTGGGGCTCAAGCGTCCCTCCGATCTTGATGCTGCGCAGAGAAGCGGGCCAATCTCCAATTGAGTCGTCCGTGTCGACAATCGCCATATCGAGTGGAAGACTGACGGTCACAAGATTTGGCAGGCCACTGATAGCCCGCTTGAGGTCTGGGAAAGTGAAACAGTCCTCGGTCCGACGCTTGTCAGTCAGCAAGGTAAGGTCCAGCTGTTCGACATTCTTGCACATAGACAGGGTAGTCAGACCCTCGATGCCAAACGGAGTCGGTGGAGCCTCGAAGCTGATCAGATTAGTGTGCAGCCGGCCCAGCAATCGTTCAAGCAGCATGTCAGGGATATCTTGGTCGAGATGCCCCATTTTGAGGACGTGAACCATTGATCCAAAGTCAATGTTCATGTGATTGGCGTCGCCGGACTGGGTCACGGTGTCAAAAAATCGGTCCAGGCTGTTTCTCGCACGAAGCTCTGGACAAAGATACAGCAAGGCGATGCTAGCTGTGTACCACTCGTGTGATACAAGACAGAAGTTCGTCATGCGCCGCTGTCGCGCCATGAGTGCATCTCCACTCTCGTCCCGTTCTGCGATGGACCAAACATGCTCTGCGATGATCAGAATGATCTCGAAGGGCAATCTGCGGCAGGCAGTGGGAGGCATGTTGGACTTTAATAATGGAGGTATGGTTTCTCAAGACAAGGCTGCTTGGCCAAGAGAAGAGAAGTTGAGCAGGAGAGAGGATGAAAGGAGAGGTGACCGGAGGGGATTTATAGAAGAGATAGCAAGGAAGATGCCAGTGAATGAATCATAAGGGTGACTATTAGTTTACTTGAAGTTTCTTCTGGTTCTTCGAATGTCTTGAATATGCCTTACCCAGGGTGGTTAGATGGGTTCGGCGGCGAAAAGGAAGTGAGGGAAAAGCGAGGTATATTAAATGCTTGAGAAACGCGAAACTCCGAGTAATACAGGAAGTATTCCAGGCCAAGTTGAGCGAAATTGAATGTCCAGGATTAACGGGAGTCGTGGTGCTGAAGTATGAGGGACCGTGGGGACCTGGGTAGAAAGTAGCTACGCCGGATCGGAGACGCCAATTATTGTGGGGAAGAACTCGCCTTCAAACCCCAATGGGATCATTCAATGTTGCTATTCCCCGTCTAAATAAATATCTGCAATGTGCTGGGTGGGTATCTCGCTATGGATTTAGTCTAAATCATTATGAGTCGTCGTTCAGAGTGTAAAGCCCCAAATCTTCGAGCTTCTCAAGCTCGTCATCATTGCCCTCGTCAATGTGCTTCCAAATCTCCTCGTCCAGCTCCTCCTCGCGTTCTTTTACCATGTGCAAGCACTTTTCGCTGATACCGAATGCCCACAGGTTGGGCAAGTTCCGGTTGAATGCCTTGAGCAGCTCATCCGGGAGACTGAAGCCGAGGGGTTCTTCATCGAAGTATGGCCTCGTTAACTCTAGTGCTCGAAGTGGAAGGCTTGGAAGCCCTTCGGGCGGGGGCAGAAGAAGAAAATCCTTGGTGACATCCACTGGTATCTTCAAGGAGACGAGGTTCGGCAGCCAATATAGGCTATCACTCGCCTGGTCAGTGCACATCTCCTCGTTGGTGTTGTCCAGATGTAGAGATTGTAGGCGTTCACGAAGCTGTTCATTTTCGAGGACGCTGTATAAAACGACTGCACTGAGGTTTGTACACTTCCAGATGCATAGTTCGGAGATGGACGGTGGCCATTCAAATGTACCCATCACTTTGGGGTCCAGGGTTCCACCAAGCTTTAAGCTCCGTAGCTCAGGTGGCCACTTGCCGGAGGATTCGTCCGTGTATGTAAGAGACATTGAAGCAGGAAGCTCTAGTTTCCTGAGCTTCCGTAGACTGCTGATGGCTTTCTTCAAGCGGTGAAACGGGATCACCTGTCCGCTGATCAGACTCATGTTGAGCTCTAGAAGATTGTGGCATTTCGACAGCGCCGGGAGGCAGTTGACCGAGAAGGAAACTCGCGGCGCGATAAAAGTCCTGAGGTTCTCCTTCATCTGTCCCAACAGGCGTGCTGTGAGACTGTTGGTGCTGTGGTGGACCAGGCCCGCCAAAGAAAGCGTCTTCACCATCGATCCAAAATTGGCCTTTGTTTTGACACCTCGAGGCGGACACATGGTGTGGGCGAACTTGGTAAAACCATTACCGGTGGGAAAGACAGGGTGTTCGTAGAGAAAGCTGATTCCGACCGAATACCATTGTCGAGAGACCAGACAGAAGCTATAAAAAGCCCGCTGTCTTGCGACAAGAAACTGGGGCGACTCATCCTCGTCGGTCTGGTTAAGAAACTCGGCGATGAGGAAGACGACTTCAGTGGGGAGGAAGACGCTGCGGCTTGGCGAGTACATGGCGGATCTGGCTTTGGTCACGTAGCATGATTGAATCGGATCGAGTGGTCTGGACTGTCTGGCCTGTCTGGGAGAAAGTGTCACATCGTGAAGAACAAGTCGCGGCGAATCGGAGAAGTGAAAGTGTGGGGCGGAAATGATATCACTGGCCGGAGCTCCCCTCGCGCTCGTCACCTCTTCAACTCCCCTCGATCACAACACGATGAGACTCCAAACAGTCTGGCGGGCACGGAGCCTGCTTCAGCGTGCGCCAGTCGGCTGCACCTTCGGGCGCACCTTCGGCCGTCGTGCCATTCAAACTGCTAGTTCGACCCGCGTTCCGGACTTCGCCTTTGCCTTTGAGTGAGTGACTGTGATGTATGCATATGGCCGAAACCTCGCCTCTCTGGACTAATGCACCATCACAGCATCGACGGAGTCCTCCTACGATCTTCGAAACCTATACCCGGTGCTGCCGACTCCCTCGCCCTTCTAAAGGAGCAAGGCATTCCTTTCATCCTGCTCACCAATGGCGGCGGTACACACGAGACAGAGCGCGTTGCGGAGATCAGCGAGAAGCTAAACGTGTCGCTGGACCCGTCAGTCATTGTACAGAGCCACTCGCCCTTTGCGGAGCTGGTTAAGGGCCCCGACGAAGAGAGGGCTCTGGAAAACAAGTGCGTGCTGGTTGCCGGAGGTGATGGCGATAATTGTCGGCGTGTCGCGGAGCAATACGGGTTCAAGAATGTTGTGACGCCAGGAGACATCTTCATGGCCAACCCGTCCATTTGGCCGTTTTCGAAGAACTTCTCGAACTACTATAAGACGTTTGCCCGACCCCTACCCAAGCCAGTGGACCCGACGGACCTGATTAACGGTCTCAAAATCGATGCCGTCTTCGTTTTCAACGATCCCCGGGACTGGGCGCTGGATACTCAAGTCATTATTGATCTTCTCCTCTCGTCCCAGGGGCATGTCGGCACTCTCTCAGAAAAGAACGGTCGTGTTGATCTTCCCAACCACGGATACCAGCAGGATGGCCAACCTCACTTGTATTTCTCTAACCCTGACCTGTGGTGGGCCGCCGCATACCCTTTGCCACGTCTCGGTCAAGGTGGTTTCCGCGAGGCCCTAGAGGGCGTTTGGGCTGCGACTACTGGTGGGCCCAGCAAGGGCATTGAATTGAAGAAAACCGTGATCGGGAAACCATATCAAGGAACCTACGAGTTCGCGGAGCGACAGCTGCTTCGTAATCGCTCGAAGACCTTTGGTGGTGCGGCAGATCTCCCACCGATCCAGCGTGTCTACATGGTTGGTGACAACCCTGAGTCGGATATTCGAGGCGCGAACTCCTATCGCAGTGAGTTTGGCAGCAGCTGGCACTCAATCCTGGTACGTACCGGCGTGTACAGTGGTGGAGACCCTGCTTGGACTCCCAGGACCATCACGGATGATGTTCAGAAGGGAGTGCAGTGGGCTTTGAGCGCTTCGAAATGGTCTTGATTCAGCACCAAGTGCATCGGTCGTCTTGAGGGCTCATCGATGCGCTGGGTAGACATATATACGGCGCTGATTCAATAAGTATATGTAAACAGTTTCTGTAATTTTCCAGCGAATTTATCTCTTGTCAACAGTAATTAGTAACGTTCGAACTATACGGAGTAACTTTTGGGTCTTGCGTCCTTGCAATAAAGTTTCTCGATATAAACAGGTACTCCAATATTTCGAACCTAGTCTGAGGACACAAGATAAATATACCACTCTTGCACTACCTAGCCTCAGCGTGTCAAAATCTTCATGTTACTCTCAACAGGCTCCAAATTTGTCTGGTATCGACGAGATAAATAGAGGTCATGTGACCTCACCCCTCTTAGGGTTTAGGGCACTCCCGCGGGGTGAGTCAAGTCGATGTGTCAACCGCAAAGAGCTTTCCATTCCAGAGCAGCATTAAGGTACAGAACCTCTCCAGCAGCCAGCTCCAGTCATCACTAATTGCTTTTTTCCCGATAGCATCATGGCGGACTCCGAATTGCCCACCCGTCCCAAGCCCGAGGAAACCCCCGCCACTCCTGCGGAAGGCGGCGACTCCAAGAACGCGAGCAAGAATGCGCTGAAGAAGGCGGCCAAGGAGAAGGCTAAGGCCGAGAAGGCTGCCGCCCGCGCAGCTCAGGAGAAGGCTCAGGCTGCGACAGCCGCCATTGACACCGCCAAGGATCTGTACGGTCCGATTCCCGAAACCGAGGACGTCATCTCGAGCACTCGGTTCAGCGAGCTGTCGGAGGATTACGCTGAGAAGGAAGTGACTGTGGTCGCTCGTGTGGATAATGCGCGCGTGCAGAGTGCCAAGCTGGCGTTCTTGATGCTGCGCCAGCAGGGACAGAAGATCCAGGCCGTTATCGCGGCCCAGGAGCCTATCTCCCGCCAGATGATCAAGTATACCGGTGGCTTGAATGTGAACTCCATTGTGCAGATTACTGGTCTTATCAAGGTGCCGGCCGAGCCCATCTCATCCGCCTCGATCCAGAACCTCGAGATCCACATCCGCAAGGTGTACATGATCTCCGAGGCCGCACAGATGCTGCCCATGCAGGTCAAGGATGCTGAGCGCCCCCCTCCCATGGAGACCAACGATGAGAGTCCTCAGGTTGACGCCGAGGGAGCCCCCATCGTGACCCTCAAGACCCGTCTCGACAACCGGGTTCTGGACCTGCAGACCGAGACCAGCCAGGCCATCACCTGGATCTCCAGCGCGGTCGCCGAGCTTTTCGCCGAATACATGATCAAGAGCGGCTCGCGATGGATCTTTACTCCCAAGCTGGTCGGTGCTGCCACCGAAGGTGGTAGCAACGTCTTTGAGGTCAAATACTTCAAGCGCAGCGGCTACCTGGCCCAGAGTCCCCAGCTGTACAAGCAAATGTGCATTGCTGGTGATATGGAAAATGTGTTCGAGATTGCCCCTGTATTCCGTGCGGAGGACAGCAACACCCACCGCCATCTGACTGAGGTAAGATCATGCTGTAGTGATGGTGAAATGGACCCGTGCTAACGAAGCCGCAGTTCGCCGGTCTCGATTTCGAGAAGACTTTCCAGAACCACTACCACGAGGTGCTCGACTTCGCCGAGGACCTTCTGGTCTTCATCCTCTCCCAGCTGAAGGCGCGCTACGCGCCCCAGATCGCCACCATCCAGAAGTCTTACCCGAAGGCCGGTGACTTCAAACTGCCCAAGGACGGCAAGGCCCTGCGCCTGAACTACATGGACGGTGTTGCTCTGCTGAAGGAGGCCGGCGTCGACATGTCCGAGCAGGAGCGCTTCGAGAACGATTTCTCTACCGCGATGGAGAAGCAGCTGGGCCAGATCATCCGCGAGAAATACGACACCGACTTCTACGTGCTGGACAAGTTCCCCATGGCGGTTCGTCCGTTCTACACCAAGGCCGACCCCAAAGATGCCCGCTTCTCCAACTCCTACGACTTCTTCATGCGAGGTGAGGAGATTATGTCGGGCGCCCAGCGTATCCACAACATCGACGAGCTGGAGCAGTCGATGCGTGCCAAGGGTATGGATCCCACCCAGGAGGGTTTCGAGGATTATCTCAATGCCTTCCGCCAGGGCTGCCCCCCTCACGCCGGTGGTGGCTTGGGTCTGAACCGTATTGTGATGTTCTTCCTGGGACTGCCTAACGTGCGGTTGGCGTCTTTGTTCCCTCGTGACCCTCAGCGTCTGCGTCCGTGAGCGGACCGTGTGTAGATAGACTTTGAAAAAGAATTAATTGTTTGAACGACCATACAAATGTCCTCCTCTTGACTGGCAACAGTTAGTTCAACAATAGCGTAGATTGTTTACCCCGTTTTAATGTGGAGGAGCGGGAAGATCTCAAAGTGACGGAAGATGGAGTCTGTGAATGGCCTCCAATCAACACTCCACCATCTCCACCAAAACTCCACCAAAATACCCCAAAGGCGAAACCCCCACTTGACACCGGCTTAGCAGGTGCAAAAATTTATTTGAAAGTACTTTCGTGACTAAGATAACAAAGTAACAAAAATTCACCCCCGGCGGGGCCAGGAACCGAAGGCTATAAAACCTCTCAACGGCGAGGTTTTGCGACGCGAGTCGAACCGCAGGGCTTGTTTTAATGCAGCAGCCGGTCGCCCAGTTACGCCACTCACCCTCGGGTACCTAATTACACCCGGGACTTTTCCATAACCTGCCCCTGTACTCTGAATTCGGTATAGATGAGGAAAGAGCTTCCCCGGATTTTGATGACTCAGCACCGCACTTTCCAAGGTCATTGGTCCAGGTCGGTGGTCCGTGCTCCCGTCCCACCGTCTTGACATTCAATTTCAACTTCACTGCAGTCGCGACTTAACACTATTCCCAAACACACTCGGCACATCCGTGTACTCCACTATCTGCTTCGAGGTTATTTCACAAATATGCACTGGCTGACGACAATTAATCTAAACATGGTCCATCCAAGCCTTGAATATTTTTTCTTTTCCATGTTTAGATATATTGCTCCATTGGTTATGACTTTCGAAACTGTCTCGCTTCAATAGTGCATATTTTTAACGTTGAAGTACTTAGTCCTGGCAGCCCTGGCATTCGAGACCCTAGCAAAGCTCAAGATACCCAATTGATTGGCTTATACGCTCGCGAGGTAAACGGATTCATACAAATTGACGTAGAACGGACTAAGCGTCCCACTATTATTGGACTGGAATTCATAATTCACCGCTTACCGTCCGTTACCCATGGTTAAATTTGAAGACTCCTTCTTGCGTGGCGTTTCCTACAGCTCTTTCTCACAGGTCCTAAGAAACGGGTGCAAATCACCTTATCGGGTGATAAGCTCGATAAGCAAGGTGGGCCCAAGGTCCCCAACTTTTCCTCCTGCAACGCCCGTGATGGCTGACAAGCGCAAAGCATCCATGGCCGCTCCCGATGCCGAGCTCAAGCGACCGCGATTATCAAAAGATGATGACAGCGACGGCGGTTCCGCCGTGACTCCCTCGGAGCGCCCACGTAATGACCCCATCTACGGCCAGAAGAGCGCGTTCCCTGGCCTCGACGATGGCGGCGACGAGCTGACCTACGATGAGCCCGATGGTGCCTTGGAATACCTACGTATGGTGCGGTGAGTTCTAGCCATTTCTAGTCGATGGGGAACACTCGTTGCCCCTTAACCCCCTGTTCGCAGAGTGGACCTTTATCTAACGTTGGATCGAGCCTCTAGGTCCGAAGCCAGCGCGCTACCAACGCTCTTCATCGCCGCAACCTCAAAGGTAGAAGCGACAAATTCGATACAGAATACAGGGACGGGCTTTGTTCCCCGCATACCGCAGTCATCCCTGCCGGCAGGGTTCTTCGACGACGAAGCCTACATCGCCCCCGTGGATGGCACCAAAAATACGATCGCTTCCTCCGAAGACGCATTTCCAGAAGCACAGACAATATTCTATGACCTCCTCCGTCATCGATTTCGGCTGCTCCGATCGACCTTACGTTGCACACCCCCGGCTGCCGCCATCGCCGCCCTTGACGACTCCCATCCTATCAGCCTTCCACGTCACCACGAAGCCGCGCGTAAAGAGTGGCGGCGCTTGATACTTTCGGTGGATCCACGTATGGCTCAACTAGCGTGCATGGATTCGCACAGTGTGCTCGGAGCTCTGGGGATTGTAGCACGGGAGTTGTCCGACGTCGTGCGGGGCGAGAACGCCGAAAGTATTCGACGCATGGGTGCGTGGACCTGGGGAATATTGGGCAAGTGCCGTGAAGTGGGAGAACTGGCTACGGAGGACGTGGGAGCTATTCGCGACCTCGGCAAACGCGCCGCGAAGATTTGCGAAAAGATCGGGGAGCCAAACAGCCAGTATCCCGTCGACGGGGCCGATTCAGACGCCGGAGAGGATATACAGACGGGAAGTGAAACTCCACAAGGCTATCCTGGACAAGGCGTGATGCAGCAGGTCGAGGTCGTGGGCACTGGTGACTCTGATATGGTTGATGCCACGGACCAGTCGAACGACTTGGAGGCCGCAAAGGCTCGTCTTCAGGCCCAACTACAGGATAACATCGCCGACAAGTTAACAGATGAAACCAGTGACGGAGACAAAGAATATGTGACGCAACAAACCCACGCCATGCTTGACATGATCCTCACCGTCGTGGGCGAATTCTTTGGGCAGCGAGATCTGCTGGAGGCACGGCAATCTTGGGCCATTTAGACCGTGCTAGGGACATTTTTTGATATGACTAAGATACCCCGAGCGCAATTCCATTCAATATGTACAATAAAGTCACACTACTATCCATATTTACATCCCATGCATCTATACAACGTGATCGCCGATCAGAGCTGTGGGTGCCTGACGGAGCTAAACCCCATCGGGTTCTTTGCGTCATGCGTCAACTGCAGCTTCAACCTTTCGACTTTCCCTCGCTTTTGCATGTCTCTGCCGTTCCAGCAGTCATGGCGCCGACCGTTGAAATAGCCATTCCAACTGCTACTCTGTCAAATACCTCTCCGCCTCATACCGTCTACCACATCACCCTGCGTCTCCCCCTCCGCTCGTTCACCGTCTCCAAGCGTTACTCCGACTTCTCCGCTTTCCACAGCGCTCTAGTCAATCAGACCAACGCACAGCCTCCAGTGCCACTTCCTTCGAAGTCTTGGTTCTCGAACACAAACTCGAACCCACGTTTCCGCGAAGAGCGCCGCATCGGCTTGGAAAACTATCTTCGTGCTATCAACGAGGCGCCCGATGGCCGGTGGCGTACCTCTTCGGTCTGGCGAGCATTCCTAAACCTTCCGACCGCCGCTGCAGCCTCCACATCCAGTGGTACAAGCAATACGTCCGCGCGACTCCATGCCGCTATCACGGACCCCAGCTCCACGAGCGCCCCAATCACCGATCCGACGCTATGGCTCGACTACTATCGCGATATGAAAGCCCACCTCCACGACTCGCGGCTCCAGCTCTCCCGTCGCGACCAAGAGACCACACCTCAGAAACAACACGAAAGTTCCGCACAAGCGAAGAGTAGCCTCGTCCGTGCAGGGTCCATGATAACCACGTTGGAAGAAGGCCTGAAGAACCTCAGTGGCCGCGGAGCGCAAGCCGGAGGGTCGAGCGCATCGTCCAGCCTCGGCGATGGCGAAATCCGTCGCCGCAAGGACCTACTCATCAACGCGCGCAAAGAAAAGGATGGACTGGAGGACCTGCTACACGCTATGGCAACGAAGGCCAAGCTCGACCACGCCGTGGCTTCGATGCAGGATAAAGATGCGCTGCTGCGTAGCGGGAACGATTCTTCAAGCGAGGGACGCAGGACCCCCGCACGATCCGGACGAGTCCTTGGCAAGGAAACGGAACGCACTCGCGAGCTTGATAACGAGGGCGTCCTGCAGCTGCAGAAGCAGATGATGCAGAGTCAGGATCAGAATGTTGATGAGCTTATGAAGATCATTATTCGCCAGCGGGAGCTGGGAACGGCTATTCATGAGGAGCTGGAAGTGCAGAATGAATTATTAAAGTTGGCGGATGAGGATACTGATCGGTTCGTTATTCTTTCCCACTTCCTATATCTGGTCAATCTAACTAATCCTGAACCTAGACTGAAATCCAAGCTCGATGTCGGCAAGAAGCGCATCGGCAGGATCTCATAATTTCTAATCTTATGTGAGGACGTTTACCTTATCTCCTCTCGACGGCCATGATACACGTCGCAGGCCACCTGCACTCCCATTTTCATTTGAGCGTTTATATTGCGTGGCTTCGTTGATTCTTGTCCTTATTCCCAGCACGGGCGACTTTTAGATATTCGAAATTTCAATCCTTTTTTTTTTTGTACGATCATCACGCAGATAGATGCATGGGCTTTCGCTCAATGTTAAGAAATATCGCTTCATGACACGTATCATTCTCTATGCCAGCAACACGCGAAGCAAAGGTTGGACATAAAGCACATCATCCTCAAGCAGCCGAGAAGAACTATATACCAAAGTCAGCATCACCCACAAGCCTTAGTTTCCCTCAAACATACCTCTTTAGCCTCCTCCTCAGAAACCTCCGATCGCTCAGAAGTAGCTTGATCAATAAGCCCGAGCTTACTCTTCCTCACAAGCCACCACAACTCTCGCCGATCCCCACCCAACTCCTCACTCAGGACCTTACCCTTCAGCACGCGCAAGAACTCATTATAGAGCGCAGGCTCCTCATAATCCACCAATTCCTCACGCATAGTCCCCAGACCCTCAACAACACGATCATAATTAGCGTCACCGAGACTATGCTTAATCTGCGCTTCCATGATAGCAGCCATCTGCCTAACAGCTTCGTGGATGGTGTCGACGCTCTCGGCACGCGAGAGCATCTGCTTAAATTCTGGAATGGCGTTTTCAGCGGAGATCTTGGATCGTTTCGGTTCTTGGAAGAGGAGAGCGTCGACGTCCAAGCCGGAGAGGGGTTTTTCGGTTTCGCGTTGGCGTTTGCGGCCTTTGGTTTTGGGTGGCACTGATATGCTGATTAGGATGGATGGGATTGTTGGTAGTGATGGGAGACTTACCTTTCTTGACGTCTGCTGTGGACATTAATTTCTCGAGGTACGGGCTTGATTTCTTCACGAGATCTTTGGGTGGATTGGCGAATTTGGTTAATCGATCTGAGGCCTCGAAGATCGGATCGTTGGGATGAACGGCGCGGTATCGCACTGCGGAGTCGATTCGGTGCAGCAATGGGGAGAAAGACTCTTCGATAGGGAGTCCGGGGATAGTGTCCCTGTAGTAATTCCTTAGGTCAACTTTCTTGATGTTGAATGTTTTAATGGATGTACAAACCCGTCATCGTCCTTCAAGTCCAGCTCCATACTGTCAACATATTGGCTCATCGCTTCCTTCAAGTCGTCGTTTGGAAGGTTGCGGTGTTCAGTGACAATCTTCCCCGAGACAGTGACCACTTTGTCCAGCGGAGGGAAGCGGTACGATCGTACGTCTTCTGCAAATGGAAGTTGCAATTCAATAAGACATTCATAGTCCGGCTCGATCGACGGCGCGAGTAGTACGATCATTGGTGGCTTGGCCTCTTTGGTCACCAATCGAGCGACAGCGTAGGTCTCCAGCTCGAAGAGAGCATGAATAAAAGAAGACAACGCGAGAGACGCTTTGTCATTTGCTCGCTGCGGAATTATGACGTTGCTGTTGGACATTTCAAGGTATCGATCAA
The DNA here is from genome assembly GCA_037042055.1 of Penicillium sp. S103-07. Taxonomy (NCBI): domain Eukaryota; kingdom Fungi; phylum Ascomycota; class Eurotiomycetes; order Eurotiales; family Aspergillaceae; genus Penicillium; species Penicillium sp. S103-07. The sequence continues at coordinate 668,040 of JAXQJQ010000003.1, forward strand.
ACTGCACAGCTTGATTAGCTTAATCAGAATGGCTAGAGATTGCCAAAGTACTTGCCTTGTCGCTTTGGATAAACCCAATGAGCTCCATGCCTGCAAAGGTCTCCAGGTTCGTGATGTTCTCATCAGTTTGGCTGATATGGACGGCTGTGCGTCCATACTCATAGCCTTTTGCAAGGTCGTCTCGCTCGACATCGACCTTGCCCCCCGGTGCCGACTCATCTGAGATTTGATATGTCCGCGATGTCCTCACTGTGGTAAGGGCCTCACCTTCACCCGGTGCATGACTTGCAGCAGGAGCATCACCTTCCTCTCCCTGTGTACCGGAGCGAAGGGCGAAGGAGCTTGCCGATGGGGGCTTGGCGACGTAAGTTCGAAAGTAGCGTTCGACGGGTATGCGGAACGCTGTTTCGTATTTCGAGGCATCACCAAGCTGGAGAAATCCTTTGAAAGAGGGCATACTTCTCGTCACTTTAATGCGAGGGATGTCCAGCTCCGCGATTGCTTCCTCCAGTGTTCCATAGACGCCATAGCTGCCCTCGACGAATTTGCGGAGAAGAGCCTCGTTCTGGGCCTGCGTTGCAATCGTAAGTAGATTGCACGCCAAGACACTCGCGGTGGTTGGTTTACCTTGAGAGAATCCTTGTCCTCCTCCTTGATACCAAACTCTGGATCGTCAAAATCCGCCCCGCTGGAATAAATCAGCCAGATTCGAACAAATAAAGATGTCAGAGGACATACATGACGGCAAACTCAATGTTGTCATCCTTTATCTTCTTTTGAATCTCATCAATACCGTCACTGTTCATGACACCCGTGCCATTTGTGACCAGCACAATCTTGCGCTTGTATTTAAGCTTCTTGCAGTAGGCACTAATCATTTGAATGGCAATGACAATTGATGAGATGGCTTGAGATAATTAGCTAATGGCTTCCCAGTACGGGTGGTCATTATTACATACCATCGCCTTTGTTAGTTTGACTGGGCTTTATGCAGTCTCGCAGCTTCCGAATATCAGGCATAAGAAATCTAACCAACATCTCAGTCAAATGTTCCTTTGGTGTACGGAGAAAGTAACATACTGCCCAATATTTTGGATCACGGAAATGTTAGAGAAGCTGGGGTCCTCCTCGAGCTCATTCGACGTGTCTGGGATTATTCTCTGTTTAGCCAGGTTCACCCGAAACATTTGGAACCCTACCATCTGAGCGCAGGGCGACCACGCCAACAGTAGCTGTTTTGCGGCCTGTTCCAACCTAGTCATGCCATTAGAAGGCGCCGTTCATGACGGGAGTTTCACATACTGTAGTTGTGATTCTGTCCCAGACATACTGCATGGCCCATTCGAGATCCGTGATGTGACGGCCATGGCGGCGCTCACCCATGGATTTCCCGATATCGACGATGTATACAGTAGCCTCTTTTTCCGCCATTGCTAGATGATGAGAGATAGAAATGTGGGAAAGCTCAAGAGAAAGGCGCGAAGTAGGCAGACGCGTGATATTTCCTTTTCGGTTTAGCCTCAGACACGCGCACATGACATCACTTGATGCGCGTGGGTTTAACACATGTGCGTGTCTGTAATATTATTGCACTAAAATGTGAAGGGCAATAAGGCTGTCCCTCGCAATTGGTAGTGGATTTAAAAGCTCTTGCTCTCATCTTCCTCTCCAAGCTCTCGCCACGTCCAAACTGAACTACAGCGTTGTGCCAGCTCTCGATCAAAACCTCACCAAAATGACTGACCCTCGCCCCTATCACATCCTCGGGTATGTCGTCAGCCCAACTTTGGAGCAAGATAAAGCTCAAGCTTCCGGCGTCGTCAAACCTTACTGACACTCCCTAGCTACGGTACCCTCTTGGGCACCCAGTTCTACCAAGTGAGCTTATTATATGATCAAAAAATCACCCCATATTGTAATTCCAGCCTGTCTGACCTTACATAGTCCTTCGTCGGTGGTATTGTCGCTTTCCGCGCCCTGCCGCGCCCGCAGTTCGCCAGCCTGCAGACCGCCATCTTTCCCATCTACTTTTCCCTGCAGACGGCCCTGCCCGTTGCGGTGGCCTTGACTGCCAGCAGAGGTGGACAGGCACTGGGTCTCTCGGGCCTCGTAGCCCCAGAGAACCGCCTCAACACCTTGCTGCCTATGGCCACCGTCGCCGTGACCGGATTGATCAATCTGTTCGTGCTGCGCCCGTTGACGACGAAAATCATGCGCGAGCGGAAGCACCAAGGTAAGTCTTGCTCTAATTCGAGCTTTACCGTATCGTATATTATGGCAAGGACTGACAGGTTCAGAAACCCGAGATGGAAAGAAGAGCTACGATCCCGCTCCTCACTCCAAGGAGATGGTTGCTCTGAACAAGCGCTTTGGCCGTGTGCATGGCATGTCTAGCCTGGTCAACATGGTCAGCCTTATCGCTACTGTATGGTATGGTGCGGTGCTGAGCAAACGGCTGGAATAAATTGGCAGCCAATGTGTAAAGATTGGATCGACGTTGTGATTAGGTGGCGTATGTACATGAACAGGCCGAATTTCTGGCTGTGATCGGCACTTTTGCAGTCGGAGTATTGCCGCTTTGACGATTGTGCTCCGCGTCCTGGGCACTGTTAGGGAGCACTCCATACCTTGTACAGGATCATTTCTCGGTTATGATTAATTTGCAATCAAGGTGCATCCGACCTTATTCCGTCAAGATTCGCCTAGAACTCTGGAAAAGAGAAGGTAGCGGAAGTGCTCAAGTTAGCTATGCTGGCACGTCGGCCATACATGTTTCGGGAAGCGCAGAAGGCAATATTGGGGATTGGTCTTGGGGGAGGTGACTGGAGATCGTCGAGATACTTGATGCCTGCGAGGCAAGAGGGTCACACCATCTAGCTTTAGACCAAGATGTGAACAATTGAAGGTGCTAGGACATGGTGGGAAGTTAGCTTGAAGCTTCTGTAGGGCGTGCGAAGTAAATGCAGCTTCATGCAGATCGGGTGGAGAGACTGCGAGACAACCCCGAATGGTGAGCGAAATAGAACTTGGATGACGAATTACGTACGGAGAGTGAACTAATCAAGGGCGATTTCTCAGGGGCGATCAGAGATTTATAGATCTGGAAATGATCTACAATTCAAAGTTGAAGGCGAGGTGATTAGTTGACTACTCTTCTTTGGGCTCCCACCGTCTAGCTTATCTTTGTAAGTTCCTTCAGATTCAGCAATAATCGATCAAAGTCGGCTGCTTGTCGGGTATGATAGCCGCCGTTAAAATGTGCTCGGACGATCAACCCCGGATGGTCTAACTTCCGGCATTTATTTAGCCTGGTTTGTATTGTGATCTTCATTTTTGAATACCGTTCAAGCTTAGTTTCAGTTCGTCGTATTCCTATCGTATAAACATACCAAGGAAAATCGTCTTAGTGTCGGCTTGTCGTATTCCTATCGTATAATCATACCGAGGAACAATTCTCCCTATTTCCTCACGTGAATTAAAAAGTTGCCTTATTTGAACCCCCTCGGGTCCCCGGGGGCCTTTTGTAGGGGTTCGACGAGCACAATCACAATGCTTCCTCTCGTGCCCTTGCTGGCTAGCATCGCGCCTGTGGCGGCCACAGCTGCAGGTCCATCGGCTTGCTCGAATATTACTTCCCAACTCGGCTCATCCAAAGTCACCAGTAACGAATTCAGTCTCAACTATGTGGAGAGCATTGAATATTGGAGTACGCTCCAGGATGCCTACAAACCCTCCTGCGTCGTGTATCCCAAGACTGCTCAGGATGTTTCCGTGGCTCTCCAGGCGATCCGAGCCGCGGACAGTCGCTTTGCCGTCAAGGCCGGCGGACACAACCCAAATACTTTCTTTTCATCCGTCGACGCAGGCGTACTTTTGGATCTGAGCAGCATGACTGAAAAGTCATACGACTCAGACACAACGCTCGCCACGTACGAGCCCGGTGGCGTATTCGGCGATATATACGAGTACTATGCGCAGTACAATCGCACCGTGGTCGGAGCGAGACTTGCGGGCGTGGGAACCGGCCTGGCTCTGGGTGGTGGCATGAGTTATCTTTCCCCTCAGTACGGCATGGCCTGTGATTCCTTTCGCGAGCTGGAAATCGTCCTCCCCGATGGTCAGATTGTGACCGCGTCCGAGGATTCCAACCCCGATCTGTTCTTCGCGTCTCGAGGAGGCGGCGGAAACGCATACGGAGTGGTGACCAAATACACCGTCCAGAGTCGGCCCGCCGGGGAATTTTGGGCTGGAAACCTCATTTACGCTTTTCCTCAAAAAGACAATGTTATCGAGGCGATCGGAAATTTCATCCAGTACAACAGCGATCCCAAAGCGGCCATTATCGGCACTTATGAGAAGCTGGGGACGCCTGATCTGAACCTGGATCTGGACGAGGCCATTATAATGTTCCTTGTCTATGATGGACCAGACCCAGGCGATGCATTCGCCAACTTCACCAGCATTACTCCCCTCATTGACACTACCGGTATCAAGACCTACACCGAGGTAGTCAACATGCCAATCCCCATGTCCACCGAGATTTCCCGTGGGGCCAACATCTTCCGCGTTGGAGTTCACCGTGCTGGAGATGGATCGTATGAAAATGCGCTGGATTTATGGCGCAACTGGGCCGAGGACAACAAGGGCAAATACACCCTTCTTTCACTCGATTTTCAGCCAGTCCCCAAGAGTCTGACAGATGCGAGCAAGACCCAGGGTGGGAATGCGATGCAAATGCCTGACGGCCCATGGTTCTGGTTGTGCTATCTGATTTCGACACCGCCTCTCATGAGTGAAGCGGATTTTAATGCTGTCCAGGCTAGCTATCGGGACATGGTAGCGTCAACTGGGAATGCCGACGGTCTTCCTCTGTTTATCAATGATGCAAACTACGACCAGAACCCCTTGCAGTCTTTCTCTGCATTTGCAAAACTGCAAGAGATTAAGAAGAAGTATGACCCGGATAACTTCTTCGCTGACAAGACGGGGGGTTGGTCATTTGCGTAGAACCTGCACGCTGTATCCTGCATTTTCTCGGATACCCCATGATCCCTGGAAAAAATCATATATTTGACTGGCACATCCATCTTTCGGATATTCAAGTATTCGCACAGAGCCAAGAAAGGCAGGAACGAAGATTCCTTTGTAATTATGTTGAGAGTTGTTCATGATTCAAACTCTTGGCTTAGAAGCCGATAAATATGAGCACGTCTTCAGAATTTCACATGTGGAAAGGTCCCAATATCTACTCATCCTTAGCTGTGTGATAATCGCGACTTGCGATCGTGCTATGTAACTTACTCAGCAATATGGTCGCGCGGGGTCTCAGCTGGAACCCGAAACCAGTCGGGTGGCGTAACGGCGCGATTACGATGCCCTGTCATTTATCCTCCGGATCGCTAGATGAATCATTATAAAATAGGTGCCAAGGCTTAATAACCCCAAGCGTCACTCGACTGATATCTATCGGTTGTGGCTTTTTTTGATGAACGAGATTTGCTCTGCTGTTGGTTAATAATGATCGTAGGAGCAGGTGATGGATTATTTAGACGGATCATCGACTATTCAGACTATGCGTGCAACATTCTCATCGCTTCTAGATTCATTTAAACTCCACTTTAGGTCATAGATGGAGAAAGCTACAGCAGCGGTCTAGTTTTGCCAGTGAGAATATATAAAGAGCTTGTAGACTCGCCCAGCGTTCATATTTTGTAGCCAACAGCACCTTCATTAAACCTCCCGACGTCCCTGCTCACCGAGTCATATAACTTAATTACTCCACGCTGCAAACATCAGAGATGTCCGGCCTGGTTTTGATCACGGGTGGAACGGGTCATATTGGGTTCAGGACCCTCGTCACGGCCTTAAAGGCCGGCTACCGCGTTCGAGCGGCCGTTCGTTCCGAGTCTAAAAAGGAAGAGATACTCTCTGCGCCATCCATCAAAGAGCTAAATCCAGCGGACAAGCTTACATTTGTCATTATCCCAAACCTTATGGCTGATGGTGCATACAACGAAGCGATCAAAGGCGTGAACTATATTCTCCATATTGCATCGCCGATAGTTCTCAAGGGAGAGATCAAACCAGAGGACTATGAAACTACATTGATTGAGCCCGCTGTTGCTGGAACAGTCCAAATTCTGAAAGCCGCAGCCGGAGCGTCCGTTGTCAAGCGTGTTGTGATCACATCGTCTGTTGTTGCGATGATCCCCGCAAAATATATGTTTGAAACCGATGCACCGGAAGGGTTAGTCTTCGACCAGAAATCGACACTGCCTTCACCATCCGGTCCATATCCATCCGACTTCCACGCCTATAACGCGGGCAAAACCGCCGCCCTACAGGCAACCGAGGCTTTTGTCAGAGACCAGAAACCCACGTTCGACGTTACAAATATCCACCCGGCTTTCGTTATCGGCAAAAACGAGCTCGTGAAAGACGCCAAAGATATCACGGTAGGCACCAACGCGGTTGCTATGGCACCCGTTCTTGGGGCAAAGTCCGAAACCCCCGTTATAGGGTGCAGTGTGCATGTTGACGATGTGGCATACATGCATGTCAAAGCTCTCGATCCTGCAGTCCCCGCTGGAAGTTATATCGGTAATTCAGATGACTACGCTGGAACCGTTTGGCAGAACGCGACGGCAATTGTGGCTGAACATTTCCCCAAAGCTGTTGCGAAAGGCGTTCTCCCTAATAATGGTGTTCAGCCCACAAGGAAGGTCAGAGTGGACGCAAGAAAGACCGAGCAAGTCATGCAAATGAAGTTTTTGAGCTTCGAGGAACAGGTAAAAAGTGTTGTGAAGCATTTCCTTGAGCTGAAGGGAGAGAAGCCTGAATAAATGATATGAGAATATGGGGTCTATTTGTACGGACCCTGGTTTACAACACCCGTGGGCTTGTCCTAATCTTCCACTTGATATTTATTGGATCTGCTGTATTTGAAACGCACGGCTTTACCAAGTTAAATACAAATATCTTAATTTCACTCTGCAATCCCTCAATCTCACGAAGTCTCAAATACTATTAGCGAAGGTGAAGAAATTCATGTAATTAACACCGCAATTTTCACGGGTATCAGAAAACCGAGAAATCAATCTCAAAGTCTCAAGAGGTAGGAGACTACTTCGACGCAGTGTCACCGACTTCAGCCAGGTGCTCTGCGCCCTGGTAAAACTTGGGAAGAGGCTCCAGCTTTTGGCGGAGAACCCAAACACGGAAGTGCCAGACAGCGTTCTTGAGCTGGTACGAGGCATGCTTCCTAGTCGAGACTGAGAAAACTTGGTCCAGTTCTTCCAGGGTAAGAGCTGAGAGGAAGCAAGTTAGTATCATCCATGGAGTAAATCGCAAAGAGAAAGTTGAAAACTCACCCTTGGTCTCAGGTACGAAGAGCAAAACCATAAACCAGCCAATAATACACCAGGCTGCATACCAGCCGAAAGCGCCCTGGGGCTTGAAAGAGCTAAGGAGATGAGGCCAGGTAAAGGACAAGATAAAGTTGAAACACCAGGTAGTAGCAGTAGCCCACGACATGCCGACTTCGCGAACGTGTAGCGGGAATGCCTCGGCGGAATAGGTGAACGGAACCGGTCCTTCACCGGGAGAATAGAACACTTCAAACAAATACATGCCTGTCGTGACCATTGCAACTCTCTTTTTGCTATCCGGTACGTCGGCCTCGATCCAGAAGGAAAAGCCTGACCAGAACAAGAAGATGGCCAGGAAGGGGAATGTGAAGAGTAGTAGGTTGCGGCGACCCCATGTGTCGATGGTAAAGACGGCGGGCAGGGCGAAGACCCAATTGAGAATACCAGTTCCCATGGAGGCTAAAAGTGCAGTTGATAGGCTGTATCCGGAGTCCTAATTCATTCGTTAGCAGAGTTCATTGACGTAGGCCATCCAGCTAGTCACGATCTAAGCGTAAAATGAATGACTGACCTGGAAGATGGTGGTGGAATAGTAGGCAATGACGTTGACACCACAGAACTGTTGCATGAACATCACAATCCAGGAAGCTAGTGTAGCACGACGGTTGCGCGGAATAGTAAAAAGCTCAAGGAACATGGTGAAAAAGTTCTTTCCCTTGTTGATCTTGCGCTCCAGTTCCACGGCCACGTGGGCATAGTACAAATCTCTTGCGGCCTGAACCTCGTTGTTTCGTAAAACCTTAAAGCTCTCGTAGGCTTTCTCCATCTTATTATGCTGGATCAACCATCTGGGTGACTCGGGGCAGATGTAGACCTGGGAACAGACAATGAGGGGGAGAACAACAGTGGACCCTAGCATGAGACGCCAGTTTAGATCGTTACCGACACTCATGAAGGCAACTCCCATGATATTACCAAGCATGATACCAAAGGCCGTCCACATTTGCCACATCATCACGAGTGCACCTCGGATTGGAGCGGGTGAGCATTCGGCGGCGTAAACCGGTACCGTGGTTGATTTGGAACCAATTCCCAGGCCAAGAACGAAGCGGGCAATGAACAAGTTCACCCATGAGTTGCAAACACCCTCCCAGACCGAGGCAACAGCCGCGATGAAGCAGGAGATAAAGATTGTTCCACGACGGGCAAAGACTCGGTTCAGAGGCTCGGTCAGCCAGCAACCAAGAATAGCACAGGCCAAGTATGGTGCGCCGACGACAAGGCCGGTGAGGTTGTCGCTATTTTCAATACCAAGTCGCTATTCATGTGTTAGTCCCCAATTTAATGTTCAGTACTCGTAGTGTGATCAATACCTTCAAGTAGATCGCCTGAGCACCGTTGTTGACGGTCTCATCCATACCCTGGACGGCTGCAGCGAGAGAGCACATTACTGGTGGAAAGAGAGCATTAGTAGGAGTCGTGACCGTTGTTCAATGCCTACATACTTGCAAGGAAATAGAGTTTCCATGGCTGCGACCATTTGTGGGTGTGCTCTCGGATGAGAGCTGCCCTCTCCGTTCCATCCAACTCCGGAAGACTTGTTGCCGATTCAGGGGCCTGCGAGATGAGCGCGCCCTTCTGGAAGACCTTGAGGTCGTCCATAAGATTGTACTTTGAGCAGAAGTCCTCGACATCTCGCATCAGCTGTTCACGGGGAATACCAGCTAGCGGGTTCTCAAAGACGGCATTGAGGTTGTCCGCTCGACGGCCCTCGATCTCAGGCAGTACACTCGGTACACTCTCCCCCTTTTCATGGTGGACAACGCTCGGCGGGGTCTCGTCCAAACTGTCGCCCTTCTTGGCTCCGCCCTTTTCGAGTCCATTCATATTGGATTGTGTTCATTCAACCGTTGAAAGTCATGAATAGCTTCCCGAATCCAAGAAGCTCTCACTGCAAGGACTCAAGCGCGGGAAATGCTTCGTGTCAGAAACTGGGCTTTGGGGGCACCGGCGCTTTATGTGCGGAGGCCCATGTGCAATCGGCCCCCAAGCCGGAAAAATACATTAAATTTGACATCTTATGGTCCAGACAGGCCAATCACATCGATTGCTGCTCTTTCGCTGTTGCGGCATGGGCCGTAATTGGTAGACGAGCCTACCAAATGGAGTGCTGGCAGCTGCAGCCGGACTGGTTCAAAGAGTGCTTTGCCCCGTTATTCGCGAGCCACTGCCGGATGAGCCAAAGAAGCCACCATGGACATGGAGAAGGACGTACCATCGGCTCCGCCACGGAGAGAATATGGGGTTTGGTGTGGGGATCGTGGGTCACCACGCGAATGAACGCCAATGACATGGAAGACTCCGCTGGGGCGTGCGGGAGGGGGCTGCTAGTGCTGCTAAGCATTACGAGCGGGGCGACAAGAAGCATTCGCAGCATTACTACGGTTGTGAGCAGGGCCCAGGAAATGGTCGTCGGGTCGGCCTATCACAGATGCAGCCACCGTCGATTGCGTCACGTCTCGAGCAGTGAGATAGCAGCGAGCCGTGCGGGGAAAGCGTGCTTTCTCAGAGTCAAAATACCACTGGTGACCCTACCCTTTCAGGAGTCGCGCGCCACTGACGGAGATGACTGCCCGAGCGGGGGGAGAAGTGGGGAGGTGAAGAGCACCGAGAGGTCCGGGATGAGCAGTGTGGCTTACGGGCATTTCTTGCCGGAACGCCTTCCCGTCAAAGGCTGCCTTGGACCAAGGCTATCTCAACTCCATACGATCACCCCCTTGCCGTGTTCCTTGATGTACAATGCCGTAAGGCTGCCGTCTTATGTAACCGCTTCGATCGGGGCGTTGGACCATCGTACATCCCATACTGCCCTCTCTACCTTATGTCACGCGTCTATCCTTCCAAATTGAGCCATGTTTCCCTCCAAGCACTTCTAGAAGAAGGTTTGGTATTCCGGGTCATCGACCCCAGTCGTAGACGATCAGATGTAGGTGAATCCTTTGATATGCATATTCGGCCTGGATGCCAATCAAGCGTTTGGCCGCATCAGGTCTTCCTGACCGAAGCCTACCTCCTTTGTACCTTATTAAGATGCACAAAGATTAGCCGGCCCGATGCTCTCAACGTAATTTTTACACCGAGTGGAAAGTTTTATCCGCTCTGATGTGGGTACTCTGCCATAAAGCTACGCAGGCAGAGGGGGAGGGTCCATAGGTCGGCATCCGTGTTCCGGGTAGCGTGGGCAATGAGCTTCTGCATAGCAATTCCACGATTGCGTTTGTTCTTCAGGTATGCATTAAGCCTTGCATATTGGTAGCGAAGTCTTGATGGCGAGAACACACTTTCAATAATATATGCTTCTTTATTGATTGCTTGAGATGATACTTCAGGGATGTAGTACCTACTTCTCTTGAAAGAAACCTCAAATTGAAAACATACTCAGCTTGGAAGTTTTCCAGGAATCTCGTTTTCAACATCGGTACCTCTCAACTTGGGATTGCGCCATCATGAGGGAACTTTTACTTCCTGGTATTGTATTCTTCACCTCTAGCCTCTGGGGCTTCTATGGGAGGATCCCGTTCACGGCAGTCGAGCCTTCTCGCCCCTTCATGGATCGAGCTGTTGGATGCGCTCAATTGGCAACCGCCGCATATGCTATAGAGCATGTTTATCAAAATTTCACTTTGACAACTGTCACCAACTACACCGATATGCCAATGTGCAACACCACCGCGCGCGTCATAATGCCCGACTTGGATACCATATGTAATGTCTCACAGAAGTCGTCTGAATCAGCAGCAGCAACTCGGACTCTTATCGGCCACGATGCATTCATCTTTTCTCCCAATTGGACAGCTCCAGCTACCTTGACTATACCCGAGCCCGCCCTTGAAAAGGATTCGTCGTTCGAAAAGGCGACTCTACTCTTGCTGTTTGCGCTCTTGGCTCTTGGCCTTAAAGAACTTTTCAACTATGAAGTAACGGACTTGGCCGTCAAGTTAAATTTATTGATTGCTCAACCGCCTGGCTGGATATATAATGTCGTTTTCAATGCTGTTCACACATCTATCGGTCATGCTTTTCATGCTTCCATCGAGGCCTTCAGCAATCACCTGCAACGAATTGAAGCAGGCAACAGCCAACTCAGGAACCAAGTGCTTAGCTTAGGCCAGGATTTGGACCTCCTGCGAGAGGCGTGGATGGCGGAAAGAAACGAAATACGCACTGCGCAAATTGATGCCGAAGCTAGTATTCGAGATGCGGTCCGGGGCTCTATCCAAAACACAGTTCATGCCTCTGTTCAACCTGCCGTCCAGGCGTGCATTCAGGATGCAATTCAGATTTGCATGCAGAGCGCAGTCCAGGTCGCAGCCGCACATATCTCCGGAAGTGCGTCCGAGACCAATAACGAGACTTTCATGAGCATAGTTGATGGCTTGCATGACATTCAAGAGGCCATCACAAACGAATTGCGAACTCTGAGTGGTGTCGTTGGTCAGTGTGAGGACGTATGGAAGGACATAGCCGATCGACTCCCCAGACCTGGAGAGAATCTATTCGAGGGCATCGTCAAGGCTTTTGCAGAGCACCTTGCGAGATCGGGATCGAGATCGGGAATGGGCATGACTACCCCAAGCACCGCCAATGGAGGCGACAACGGGGTCAACCAAAACGAGGAAACTGGGGAGACAAGCCATGAGAACATTGATGGGGACAAACGTGGCGAGCATGGCCACAACGAAGAGACTCAGAACGAGGAGGCAACTTGAGCGTCGTGTACTTTCAAAGGTGCCATTGATTAGACCGCCTGGAACGTGTCATGTCCATGTTCATATTTTTGCTCATTATGATCTTTTCCTTTATCTGGCTCAAGACTTGGAGAGTAATACTGGGGGTCTCAAGGTCATGTGAAGCGCGGTCAGAGCCGAACACATGAGTGATCATCGTGAAGCAGCTCATTCAACTAGATATTTCCGGCAGGCTGTTTTCAACATCTCAATTCGCCTCTGAGTATGAATAAAGACCTCACGGTACATATCCAAGCTCTGCTGCACCACTTCCTGCCGTGTCTTGGTGCCCGCACAGATCTCTAGCATACGCAATTCCATCTCCTTGCGAAGAAAAGGCTTGCTGAGGGAGATGCTATTTGCAAGGCCTGCAACAACGTTGTCGTATCCTTCCACAAGCGCAATGCCCAACCGGGTCGGAATGAGCTCCTCAACCTTACTGCGGCCACTACCTCGCTGGTGCACGACGACATATTCACGCTCTTTGATCTTGGCAATGTGTTCTGCCATGGTTGCGTCGGTACCAATTCCGTTGGCATCCATGAGACCGATGAGTTCGGGTTCTGTCAGGTAGCTGGGGGGCGTGGTCTTGCCTTCGGCAATATTCGCCTCGGTGGGCTCAAAGGTTTCTCCTCTCTCGAAGTTGGGGAGCTGTTGGCTGCTCTCCCATTTATCATAGACGTAAACGTCGAGATAGTTCCTCTCTAAAACGATCAGGCCATTGGCATGGAATAGCTCTTCGCCATATTGGATTTCGATTTCTGTGCTCTGGCCTTTGGCGTCCTCTGAGCAGCAAGCGAGGAATCGCCGGACCACAAACTCGTATACCTTCTTCTCATTTGCGTTTAATTGGCTTTGTGAGATCCAGCACACGGGATGAATGGGTGGATGGGCTTTATCGTTATGACGGCCAGACCGAGGGGTCCTGAATTTTCCATCGATAAGTCTTTGGGAAATTGTTAGCTTCGGGTTCGGAAATAATAACACACAAAAACCCACTCTCGAGCATATTGGCCCCATGAATCATCGGGGTACTGCTTCTCAACCAGCTTTTTCAGATCAATGGCTTTGTCGAACTGATCTGTCTCCGTTCGTGGATAGCTAATATATCCCTTGGTGTAGAGTGCCTCGGCAACTTTCATAATCGTCTGACTGTCCATACGGAGAAAACGACTGCCCATCATCTGGAGATCCACGGTCGTCAAGGGTAGGGGCCGCCATTTGCTCTTGGGCTTCTGGTTCACTTTTGTGACTTTGGCTTCTTTGGCCATCAGGCATCGCTCCAGCATCATCGTGACAGCTGCGCGATCAAATAGATGAACGCGTTTCCAGAGGAAGTTCACCTTCTTCCCTTCTCGCTGATGCATGACCTTGATGCTCCAGAATGTTTCTGGCTTGAAGTTTTTGACTCGTAGATACCGATCGACAACGAAACCCAACGTAGGAAACTGGCATGATCCTGCAGAGCATTAGTGTAAATTCATAAAAGCCATGGTGAGGTATTCTACCATAGCTGATGATTTTCTCTTTCAATGCTGCAACGACCGCCTGAAGCTGAAGAGTCTGCAGACGAGTAAAGGCAGCACCAATCCTCAAGTCAAGCTCGATTCGGGCAGCCACCGCATTAGCTTGGAATTCATCCAACTCAACGGGTTCCCTCGCGGCGCGAAGAACGTGGCTGAAACCAAAAATCATTTGGGTCAGTAAAGGGATGATCACGCCAACCAAAAACCAGACTCACGCTCTCTCCGTGTTGCTGAATTTAGCACGCTTCACTTCAATTCGAGAATTCCCGGATTTCGCCTGATTCCGGACCTCAGAACCGATGTGTTCTCCCTCCCTATCGCAATCGGTCCAAATAAACAGTGCCTTGCTGTATCTGGCTTGGTTGCGAATGTTCTCTGCAATTGGCAGCTTGTCCTATGGCGGATTAGCGAGCTTATTCGCTATACTGTTCGGCTAATTACGAACTTTATCAACAGACTCGCAGACTGGTGCTTCAAATAGAGACCCGGGAGGACAAGACATCCAGCCTTTGTACTGGCGTTCGAAGTCCAGGCCGGTGAGGTGACCAATAACACTGGTCATGGTCACGGAGCAGTTCCCCCAGGGACCGCCGAAGTTAAAATCGAACTCATAGTTCTTGACATATTGATTGCCGCGGATTGCATGCTGTTCAAATTAGCCACGGTGCAACGCGATATGCGGGACACTCACTGTCTGGAAAGAACCACCGGACATGTGCGTGGCCACGGCACGAGCAATGGCAGGCTTCTCTGCCACGCAGAGAATCTTACGGGCCATGATGAGCCAGCACTCAGTTAGACGGGGCCCATCCACAGCGTAGGTGATACATCCCAACGGGAAATACTTTGGGACGCGAAAGTTTGATGCCTGAGGATGACGCGCCGTGGGTCCTAAGGCATCAACTCAGATGTCACCTTACTCAATGAGGCAACCCAAACATTAACCTGCGAACCCCGAACTTGAGCTTTCCCACCTTTCTCGATAATTTCGTCCTTGTTAGTCGGGTCCCAAGATGTCGAGCCTTCCGCTTCCTCGCGTCGAGTCCCTGGTGGACTGTACCAACTTCAAGCTCACCGTTCTCCCCTACCTCGCTCAGCTGGAATGGCTCCCAGCCAGTTTGCGCGAAGCTGGCCGGGATGTGGATAGCTTAAAGGCCGTCTACCTCGCCACGAACCCCTTCGTTTCCGCGCTTGCACTTAGCTCGGTTCTGGCTGTGCTTTTCTTCGTGGCTGCCGAAATTAATCGGAACTATTCTCAGGTGGACCGATTCTGGAGCATTTTGCCCGCGCTGTACAACGTGCACTTCGCCGCTTGGGCGCGTTTAGCCGGAATCCGCACCGAGACTTTGGACACCATCGCTGTTGTCAGCGTTTTGTGGAGTGTAAGTATCTGACTGGATGCGCCTATGTTTAAATTTGCTTACTTTTGTTCCGTTGACCAGATTCGCTTGACATTCAACTATTGGCGCAAAGGGGGGTACTCGATCGGCTCGGAGGATTATCGCTGGCAGATTGTGCGTTCGAAGGTTAACAACGGCTTTTTGTTCATGATCTTCAACTTCTCCTTCATCGCTGTGGCTCAGTCTCTGCTGCTTCTTTTAATCACCGCCCCGACCTATGTCTTCGTGGTCGTCGCGCAAAACCACGGTCCCGAGACCTTCGGTCTCACCGATCTGGCTTTCTCCCGCGTCGCTTTCTTCTTCATTATTATCGAATTCTTCGCCGATCAGCAGCAGTGGAACTTCCATACTGCGAAGCACGAGTACCAGACCAATGCGCGCATTCCGGAGCAGTTCAAGGACCAATACACCCCCGAGGACCTCGAGCGCGGCTTCGTTGTCAGCGGCCTGTGGTCGTGGTCGCGCCACCCCAACTTTGTCGCCGAGCAGGCAGTTTGGCTCACCTTGTACGCCTGGTGCGCCTTCCGCACCGAGACCTACGCCTCGTGGGCTGGCATCGGTGTTCTGGGCTACCTGGCCATCTTCCAGGGAAGCACTCGTCTGACTGAGTCAATCAGCGCTAGCAAGTACCCCGAGTACAGCGAGTACCAGGCTCGTGTGGGCCGTTTTATCCCGCGCCTGTCGGCTGAGGCCAAGCAGACCAAACCTGCCAAGAAGGCCGCTAAACACCGTAAGGGTGTTGAGGGAAGGAAGAGTAAATAATTTAGCGGGGTATAATAAGATGGACTTTAATGTTGGTATACCAAGGGCGGCTCTGGAATCGCGATTTCTGCACATTTTCCATATGTGAAAATACTTTTTGAATTCTTAAAGCTCTTTACAAATCGATTGCTATCGTCATGACATAGAACGATCAGAACATCAGGAAGACAGATAACGCGAGTGAGGTACTAATTTTATCAAATACAGACGCGATACTCCATGTTTACCCAAAAGCAAGTGGAAGAAACTCTCCCGAAACTCGAATTAAGACTGAGCAAGAGGAAAATCACTTCAAAAGCAAGCTTCACAGGTTGATAGTAGGTGAAATTTTCTCGAGCTTCTCCCATAGTTCGTTGAAAAAGGCCTCTTGGATCCTTGCGCCTTTGGTGTTTGTAACGGTACAAGACGGTCTGAATGAGCATCAGCAAGATGACGACGGGAGGAAGATGGAATATGAATCTCTTACTGCTTCGTCTGACAATTGTCAAGGTATTGACCACTACTCTCTTCACCAGACAGAATCGCATGAACCAAAGCCCGGCTCCCCTCCTCAGTACTGCGAGCCAGCATGCGCTCACCGAAGCGCGTACCAGCAGTGCTGGACTCTCGCATCAACTGAGATTTGCACCAGCTGGGATTAGGCGTATTGATGACGACTAATGGCCTTTCGCTTTTTTCCAACTTTGCCGCGAAAGCCCTAGCCGCAAAAAGAACCAGTAGCTTCGACAAGGGATACCGCATGGCCATGTCTGCCGTTTCCTTGTTGTTCAGCCGGGCGAATATTCTATCTCCATGTTCAACATCAATCTCCTTCAACGGCGCAATATAATGCAAGGCCGAATTCACAATTGAAACACGAGGAACGATGCCAAACTTCGAGGCGGATTCACGTAGTTTCGGCAAAAGCAAGACAATTAGTAAGAAAGTGCTAACTACGTTGACCGTGATAGTCCTCTCGTTATCCTCTGCCACGCTGAAACTGTTTGTGGCCAATCCAGCGTTGGCCAAAAAGGCGTCAAGGCGTGGAAGTGTTGATACGCGAGCCGCGAAGCTTTTAACGGAGTCGTAGCGATCCATGTCCAACTCCCAGACTTCGATCGAGCTTTCTTCCCGTCCGGTAGCCTTTAAAAGCTTCAGTCGAGCAGCTTCGCCTTTTGGAACGTTTCGTACAGCCATGATGAGACGGCCGACTCCTAGCCGCAGGATATGGCGACTGGCTTCGTAGCCGAGACCTTGATTTGAGCCTGAGACGATAATAGTCTGACCCGAGAGGTCACCTTCTGGAACAGGGAGTCCAACGAAGATATTGGAGTATAATACCCCCGAGACACCTTTCAGAGCGGAGAGAGCTGTCATTTTGCTGGTAAAGAGGATGGAGATAAATGATGTTTCGAGAGGGTTGAGCTTTGAAGTTGAAATATGAAGGTAGCACTGGAACGGCGCTTTAAGTACTTCCAGTATATTACCTTTCAATCATATCTAAGTCCGCTACGGTTCCTGGTTGTTTTTAACGGGGATAATACGTCCGCAAGTTTCTAAGCGTAATCTATAACACATGGCCTCCAGGCACATCTAGAATGCAGTTAATAGTTTGGAGCTTCAGTATTGAGGGAAGCTGATCGTTGCATCTTGCAATTATCATTTGAGATGGGAGTTTATCGGCACAAGTTGGATGCTCTACAATGCAGAGAACCAGTTAGGGACCGCCGAGACGTGATTCTTGAATGAAGCATGGTGTAGTTCTCTAGGATCCATGGGCGGGATCAAGCAAGGTACTACTTCTTTAACATTCAGGCTTCGAATAGGTCTCTGTCTAGAATATGAGGTTGAGATCATCGCCAGTAGCTGGAACGGAGATAATAACCCCGCTCCGCCGCATTCCGCATCTTACGCTGCTTAACCCCGTCGGTTTCCCCAGCTCACTACGACTTTCCCGACCAAAAATCTCAACTTGAAGCATCAATAATCTTCAACAGTGCCTTCAATGGATACACCGTCACAAAAAGTTGAAAAGCGAAATAGGCCACCCGTATCCTGCGAGCCCTGCCGCACCCGAAAGTAAGGACTCATTGTTCCTCGCTGTCCAGAGCTAATATCCGCATCGTAGGTTAAAATGCAATAGGCAATTACCGTGTCAAACTTGTGTTAAACGAAAACTACAAAGCTCATGCCATTATTCTGCCAATGCGGAACGCACCGGACCCAAGGTTTCTGGCCAAGCTAGCTTGAATGACAGACTCAAGGGCATCGAGGAGCTGGTATCTTCGCTGGTCAGTAAACGGAATACTGCCCAGGCAAATTTACACTCCACGAAAAGCGATACGCCCGCGCAGTTAATCCCGGCTCTCGAAACTCCTCCAGCTTCGACTGTGAATGACCGTTTCTCACAACTGGGCGCTGGAAGCGACCCTGGAAAGGAGACCCCTCGTTTCCTTCACGACCAGAATGGTGAAGCAATATATATGGAGCCAAGTCATTGGATGTCAATTCTGCAAGATATCAAAGACATGCGAGCAGACTTGTCATCTCAGAGTCCCCTTGCATCTAATGAACTTGCAAGCACCCAGGATCTCGGCTTGGAACCCGACATCAGCCTAGGGATTGTTCTACGGGATACATTGAATATCTCTGATGTTTTGAGCTCCCTTCCGACCCAGCCCATTTGTGATGTGTTACTGTCTCAATACTTCAATTCTCGATACATGGTCCTGGGTATGCAGTGAATAAGTCAGACAAGTATAGGGTCATGAACTGACTTGTCATCTTTTAGGGATCGTACATTATGGAAAATTTCGCACAGAAGTAAGTGCTGGCTCATATAATCAATTGCAAAGGTCAATATACTAAAACATTTCGCATAGTACAAGCAATTCTGGGAAAGCCCCCAGAATGTCTCCTTTGGCTGGCTTGCCCTTCTATTTTCCATACTGAGCATGTCGACAATACTGCGCAAAAAACCACAAGTTCGAACCGACTTCAGTCAATCAATGCCATCTACAAAATTCTTGCAACACATGACAGCGCAGTGTCTAATTTCCAGCGGGTACGCCACCGCAACAGAACATGCATTGGAAGCATTGCTTCTGTACCTTCAAGGCCGCTTCATGGCCCGAGCAAGCTCAAACGCACAGTTATGGCTCGAGCTAGGAACAGTTATCCGCCTTGCCTTTCGAATGGGCTACCATCGCGACCCCAACGAGATGACCAATATACCCAAGTTCGAAGGAGAAATGCGCCGCCGCGTCTGGCTACACATCGTTCAGATCGATGCACTGGTTTCGTTCCAGATGGGTCTTCCGAGCATGATTCCAACAGAATACTGTGACACGCAAGTCCCAAGGAATTTATATGACACAGACCTCTATGTGGGCATGGAAAAATTGCCTCCCTCACGTCCATTCGCGGAAGTTACACCTGTACTCTATGGAATTGTCAAGTCTGGCATCATGGGGGTTTTCAAGAAGATTGTGGCGCATACACAATCCCTTGCTACTCCTGGCTATGACGAGATCCTTGCTTTGCATCGCGAAATGAATGAAGTATACGAGAGCACACCAGAAATCCTGTGCCGGAGAGATGTCTGCGAATCTTTCATGGACTCTTCAGACATCATTTTGGAGCGATGTACGCTTGAACTACTATTTCTCAAGGGCATTGTGGTGCTTCATCGACGCTACATTCGACACGAGCCCCAGAATCCTACATTTGAACCCTCTCGCCGCTTCTGCGTAGAGGCTGCTCTTGAAATTCTTGCCCGGCAAGCAGACATATACCAAGCAACTCTCCCAGGCGGGCGTCTACATGAGGACCAGTGGATGGTCACTGCTCTTACCGTGCATGACTTTCTCTTGGCAGCCATGGTAGTTTGTCTCGATCTTTCTGTAAGAATGGAAACTCTTCAGGAAGACAATCAAAACTTTGCATCGAAGAAAGTCCGTGCGCTTCAAATCTCTCAGCAGATATGGGCAGCAAACGGCGATTTTCCTCCTCAATCACACCTGGCCTCGTTGACGCTAGACTTGATGATTCAAAAGGTGAATGAAATTCTGGTCAGTTCCGATCGAAGTCTGCATTCCCAAAATACAGAAACACATTCTTTTTCTGATATTGAATTGCCATACATGGAGGCAATGTCGGATATGATTGACGGCACGGAGGCTCTGGATTGGGTGAGTCTACTTACCATGACGATCATTCTTTCCCTGCTAACTAGTGCGATAGTCTTTGCTAGATCAATTTTTCCAGAACCCGGGAGCGAACTCGCCTAGGTAACATCAGCAAACCCATGGATGAGCAATGGATTATGAAGAAGCTCTCCCAGTGGGATAGACTCTTCTATGAATCGTGCGAGTCACAGTACCATGTGGTTCAGAGAAACCATCATATTACACTCTCTGTAGGCTAGGCCAACTCAAATCTTGGTCTCCCACGGTTGCCGGCAATCGCTCGTCGTCGCTCCTCCGCCAGCGTACGCTGTTCGTCCTCATCCAGAAGATCATCCACCAGTCGGTACATATCTATCAACGAGTCCAGTGCACTGTCGCTTTCTTCAATCCTCTCCATCAAATCCCCAACCCAACCGCCCCAGCTCGGGCCCAATTTCATCAGAATAAACTGGCACCACAGCCATTCAGTGCCTCTCTTACCTTTCCGATTACACTCGATTGCATGGCAATATTGCACCATGAGACCCAGAAAATCCTTCATGGAAGCACACTCCTCGTACTTGAGATTGAGCAAGCCGCGTATCCCCCGCATAGCGCAAAGGGTGGTAGCCGGCACTGAAAAATACGTCTCCTGCAGATAATACCAAGCCCCGGGCGTGTTCCACCAAAAGTGGTCACAGAGGTCTCGACGTATCTCCCGGGATATGCTGGAGATGATAAGAAGTCACGCCTGTTTGTTGAGGCGAGCCCATTGTGCGTGATAGCAGCTGTTTGATGGTACACGGTTCAGACTTTGTGATATAATTGGCCACGCGTTGGATTTTGTAAGTTTGCGCTGCATGTCCCTGGCCCACTGGGCATAGTTCTCAGGGCCAGTGAGCTTTTCATCCAGTTCTCCCTCTTGGTAGAATCGCTTCACTTTGGGAGCGGGGATTCGCGCAAGATGTTGTTCTGTCGTGTTCAGAGGCGTTTCTGTCGCGGTGGAAGGCGCTGACGGCTTTATTCTCTTGCTCGGGGGGCTCGGCCAAGAGTAAGATCCCTGCGTCGGTGACTTGCGGTGACTAGCGCAGCTTGATGTCTCTCCAGGTGATAGTTGTCCTCCGGGTTGCAGCTCCAAGACGATCGCTCTGTCGGGCTCCATGTTTTGCGAATACATTCCTTGTGAATAACGTGGTACATCGAACGACCAGTTCCGTAGATAAGGGATATCCCATTCCTTCTCAGTGAGTTCCCTTTCTTGGTCTGCTTCGTCATGTATCTGTGCTATATTTTTCCTTCTATCTTTCCGAATTTTGGCCATTGGCCTTTCAAGAGACTTTAGGTCTTTGCACGAAGGGGGGTGATGATCGAAGATGCCGGTATTTGATCTCTTAAGGAGTTTTCGGACAGGTATCTGGTTAGCAGCCTCGCAGCGAGACTGTCTGAACATTTTTGTCCTATATCCGGACTCCCAACGAAGCTAGAAGAACGCGAATCGATGCCGCTCATCGTCGCTAGGCCAATCCACCAGCTGATCATATATTCCTCCCGAACTTCCATTGTGAGCATCTTGTCTTGCTATTGTTGTTGAAATTGCGAGACAAGTCAACCCTGTTTCATTGTCGACATGATGTTACACAATACGCATGGGGATACATCATAAAGAGTCTTGACAGGCCAGCCATTCGTCTCTGAAACCAATTAGCAAGCCCTTTTATCTTTTCACGCAGCATTTGAATACAAAGTACGTCATCAAAACTACGAGACATCGGTCGACTTGACCAACAACTGGCTTCAAAGATCTTATAATATACACTCGACACAGTAGTACATGGACTTCCAAAAAGAAGTCCCAATAACAAGAGATGAATAGGAAAAGCTCTTCATATTTAATCGCGACATGGTTGAAGAAAAGTGATTTGAGAGGTAGAGGGGACGAGAAAGAGTATTGAGAGGGGAGTCAAAAGATGAAAAGAAAAGATGCAAGTCCATAAATACAAAAAGAAAACCGAGGAGACCGCGATGATATCACTCCCTGCGAGATTTGCCAAAGATGCAGTCCAAATCAGTACAAAACACGAACCATCACTTTCAACCCCTTTATGGGATCGGGGTCTCATCCCGTCCATCCTTGCCGGATGTCTCCTCGGGATTCTGGGGAGGCTCAGGTGGCGCGATGGTCTCGCCGTTCTTGCCGTCGAAGTACTTGGCGAACTCGCCGGACTCAGGGAAGGGACGCGGGCCCAAGAGACGGATCATGTCGTCACGACTGAGAACCTCCTTGGAGAGAAGCTCTTCGGCGACCTTGCCGACCTCGTCCTTCTTCTCGGTGAGAAGGTCGTGGCACTTCTTGTAGGCCTCGTTGATGATGCGGCGCACCTCCAGGTCGATGTTCTGGGCAGTGTCTTCGGAATAAGGCTTCTGGAGCTGCTGCTGGCCATCCTCCTCGTAGTAGATATAGCCGAGCTTCTTCGACATACCGAACTTGGTTACCATGGCGGTGGCCATGCGGGTAACCTTGTTAAAGTCGTCACTGGCACCGCTTGTCACAGTGTCGAAGTGGAGTTCCTCACTGACTCGGCCACCTAGGGTCATGGCCATGCGGTCCATCATCTGGTTGACGTTCATCAGGTAGGTGTCACCGCCAGCGGGAAGGTACTGAGCGTAACCCAGAGCACCCTGTCCACGCGGGATAATGGAGACCTTGAGCAGCGGGTCGGCCCATTGGAAGTACCAACCACAGATGGCGTGGCCAGCCTCGTGGTAGGCGACAGTGCGCTTCTCCTCGGGAGACAGCACAAGGGATTTCTTCTCAAGACCACCGACCACTCGCTCGATGGCTTGCTCAAAGTGCCTCATAACAACCTTGTCGGCGTTCTCACGGGCAGCTGTATCGCGCGTTAGCATAACTCTAGTAATCTGACCTCATATACACTTACCAACAAGAGCGGCTTCGTTCACACAGTTGGCAATATCGGCACCAGCGAAACCAGGGGTCAGAGCAGCAAGTCGGCCCTTGAGATACTCCAGGTTCTCATCAGTAACAATCTTCTTCAGGTAGACATTGAAAATCTGCTTGCGGCCGTCCATGGTAGGGCGGTCAATGCTGATGTGTCGGTCGAAACGTCCAGGTCGCATAAGGGCCTTGTCTAGAACATCAGGTCGGTTGGTACCAGCCAGAACGACCACCTGCTCGGAAGTGTTGAAGCCGTCCATCTCGGTGAGGATCTGGTTGAGGGTACTCTCACGCTCATCGTTTCCACCACCGAAGTTCGACTTAGAACGAGATTTACCGATAGCATCGATCTCATCAATGAAGATAATGCAAGGGGTGTTCTTGCGCGCGTTTGCGAATAGATCACGGACGCGCGACGGACCGACACCGACGAACATCTCAACAAACTCGGAACCACTGACACTGAAGAAGGGCACGCCAGATTCACCAGCGGTGGCTTTAGCAAGCAGTGTCTTACCAGTACCAGGGGGGCCAGAGAGAATAGCACCACGGGGAATCTTTGCACCAAGCTTTTCGAAGCGCTCGGGCTGCTGGAGGAAGCTCACGAATTCCATGATCTCAACCTTAGCCTCGTCCATACCGGCGACGTCGGAGAACTTAATCTTGATGTCGGACTCGTGGTTGAAACGCTTGGCACGGCTCTTGCCGATGCCAAAGATTCCACCCTGGCCACCTGCACCACCACCAGCGCGACGCGAGGCCCAGTAGATACCACCGATCAAAATCAACGTGGGAGCGAAGGACAGCAAAGCACTGCCCCATGGGACTTCGTCGACGTAGGAAACCGGAATGCGTTCGTGGGGTGGGATGCCCAACTCATTTTGAGCATTCTCAAGCTTCATCTCGAAACTGTCGACCGAGCCAATGCTGAAGTATACATGATTCACAGGCTGGCCACCGGAATCGGGGTGGGCCTGAGCCACAACCTCGCGGTTGAGGTCAACCCGGACCCGGCTACCGTTGGAAACTGTCAACTTCTCCACAAGACCCTTATCAAGGTAGTTGGAGCGGAACTCTTGCCAGGTAATTTCGCGGGCGCTACTCTCACCGGGGAAGAAGGATCGGTAGACGTAGTATGTGACGAGGGCGGTAACGAGGAAGGAGGCGGGATCGAAACGGAATTCAAAAACTCTGCCGCCGGGGAGCGGACCCTGTTGCTTGTCCTTCTGGTCCTTTTTATTTTTCTCGCCAGACTGTTCCTGGCTCTTCTGTGACTTCTTCTTGGCCTCTTTGGCTTCTTTTTCCATCTCCTCCACCGACTTGTTCATCATGCGAGCAACATCCTTCTTTGCTTGCTGGTCGGCTTGCTGGCTGGTATATTTCAAGAGGAATCGCGTCATCCGCAGATAGTCCATCAAGGACGCATTGCGGTGGTTGTCGATAAATGACTTCACATCTGACGGGATTCCGTCCTTCATGAACTGGCGCCGCATCTCATGAAGCGACTCATGCTGTGACGGAGGCAGACGGCCTTCGATATGTTTGATAAACGCGTCAAGTTGCTTCTGATCTTCTTCGCTTAAGACCGTCTCAGGCTTTTCCGAGTTTTTCGGGTCCTCATCTTTGCGACCATTGTTCTCTGGGCCATTGCCGCTCGGCTTGTTGTCCGGAGGCGTCGGGCCACCGGGACCGTCGGTAGCATAGGTTCGGACACGGGAGGGGATAACGAGAGACGGAAGTCGAGCCGGGGGCACTCGCAAAGAGGCTGGGCCTGCGCGGATGAGGCAGTCTGTGGCTCTCCTCGAGATTCGAGCAATGTTGCCTGGCCGTCGGAGAAGGGCGGCCATGGTCGAGGATAAGGGAGCCCAGAGGGCTACTCAGGCGGAGGAAGTGGGTGATCAATCGGGGACTGCAGTGATAGACAACTGCGCGCAATCCATAGAGAGAATCAACGATGATGTGGGAGCTCTGGAGCTGCCGTGTCGGCGAAAAAATCACGCCGTTCCGAGCTGAGTCATCGGAACCCGGTCGAATCTTGGGGATGGACTTAACGGTGTTAACACAACTAAAACTACGTAATACTAAAGGGGGAGAGAAGATAGGCCTAGTAGGAAGATGTGTGTTAATGTGGTGAAGGGAGAGGTATTCATTTTACTCAGTTTGTACATTAGCTTTGGGTAATCTAACCGCTAAGGCACATCAGAACAAAATGCCTCTGTGCGCGGCCCATCGCCGGAAATGAAAGTTGGGAGATACTTCTATATACACGTAGGGGAGATAGGGCCATGGAGGAGAGAAATACATACCCATCTGACGCCAGAAACAACAACTCCTTATAGACCGGTACCGAACGCCGCGCAAATCCAAACAAATACAGATTAATCCATATGGTATGCTCAGATCCCCAATGGAGTCATACATTCATTATCACTGCGCAGGCGGTTGGCCAGCGCCTCCGGATTCGAAGACTGGAAAGTTCGTAGACAAGTCAGCCCAGTCCCACTCGATCGTCATTGGCATCTGCCAAAGGTCTTGTGGTACAAAGGGCTGTTGGAAGGGTTGCATATTCGGGCTGGCGGGGAAAGAGTTTTGATCGGGGAAACCCGGATTGGCCATATTATTAGGACTCAACATGTTTGGGAAGTCTTGTTGGAGACCAGGCATTCTGTTGATATTGCTCGGTAGGTCACTCGACATGCCAGTGGTTGGAGGCATACCGTGGTTTGCACCAAAGCCATTGGTATCACCGAGAGGAGAGGTTGCGGCGTTGGGGTTATTCATAAACATGGAGGGTGAGAAGGGCGCTGATGAGGGCGGTGCGTGTGAATGTTTATTGGCAGATGGATCGCGCCGTTCCTCGGTTGTCTCGTCTTCTGGTGCATTCTTGCGCTTCTTGCGCGCATGGGATTCTTTCTCCGCCTTGTCAAGGACAACCTTGGCAATTCTCTCGAACTCACCGCATAGACCCAGCATGCGCTTGATGCTGCCGTTTGATTCATCGGAGACCAGAGTGGAGAGGAAATTGACGACAACATTCATCAGCTTGACATCGGAACGGGCACGGGCGTCATTTGGGTTTTGGAGAATATTGGCGAAGAGAGTGACCAGTGCAGAGACCGGATAGTAGAGTATTAACCTGCGAGAAATATAATTAATAAAAGATTCAACATCCTAGAGCCCGGAGCACTTACCAGACACAAGCAAAGTCTCCCTGTGGAATGTACTTGATCAAATTGATTGATGCCCTCGCAGCAGTCACGCAAAGAACTGCTGACAGGAATACCCTGGGGTTCAAGGGTCGCGCATTGAGACCTTGAATTGCATAGTTGGATAGACGGCTGGTCCAATATCCGTGGTGCACAGACATGCGGTGGATCGTGGTTAGACAATTATAGTATGCAAAGTGGAGAACGACAACGTGGAGTAGAAGGGGGCCGTGGGTTGCTTGGATTTCATATTCCGGTCGGAAATCGACAGGAATATTGTCTTTCCAATCTTCCAGCTCCTTGTCAAGCTCACCAATGGTGTTGAGCAATTCACCATCGGACTGTTTTGAGGCCTTAGCAGAGTAGAGTCTCTTATACACGCTGCTCTCAATAGTAGCGAACTCGCACAGGGATCTGAAGAGGTTGAATTTGCTCTTGCCATCAGCAAGTGGGACGTTGCCAACATTGTCTGGCGGATCTTCGCTCGGGAGTTCAACATTCATATCATCATCATCTTGCACCGGTGGCCGACCAGATCGAAGACATATGTCTTTATCGAGGCAGTATGCAATCCAGAAAACTCTCTTCCGCTGCTCCACCTCCACTGGGTTCAGTCCGAAGCCCGAGCCGCGTTTGTGCAACCCGATGCTGTGGGAGAGACGAATTGCCGCGGCTACCAGGAAGAAAGCGGGTTGAGGGTTAGGAGTGCCCTGTAGGAAGAGCGACATGCCCAAAAGTGCCTGCACACTCAACAGATCGGTATTCCGCATAGTCAACTCTGTCAAGACTCCCATGGCATTTTTCAAATATAGCCATGCTTTCTTGTCTTCCTCGTGTGGTACCAGATTGCTCATGACACGCAGGCGGTGGGAGATGGCCAGAACGACGTTGATGCTCGCCCACCATCCGGAGCCCTCGTAAGGGTCGCGAGAATATTGTCGGTCCACCAGATGCATGAATGTCGCCTCATGGAATAGCGGGAACATGCAATTGAAATTCTCGAAGAAGTCCTTGAATAGAGAAAGAGCCTCCTCTTTCGGGGGAAGCGGTTTGAAAACTCGGCGGGCGAAGATGTCGCTGAAAATCTCCGGCTTCCAGTACATCCACTTATTGTCATCCACGTACGCCGACGAGATCATTTCTTGGAATGAAGTGTCTCCTGTCTTTTCGTTGACCCATTGAATGCCCTTTGGAGAAAAGATCGAGAGTCCGGAGGAAGACCCTGCGATAGCGTTGTCAGTATGCCAATCTCAATCTCATCATTTAACTTGCATAGAACCGTACCAATGTACCGAGTCTCTCCGCAATTGTTGGTAACCAGGGAGCACATCATATCCGACAGTGCCTCGACTTCCCCCTCGGACTGGTTTTGCGACTCGGGTGATGTGGTGGTGGCGGCGGTGCGCGGGCTGGACTGCGAATCCATGACGGGCGTGGCGATGCCAGAGGTCGACGTTTGCTGAGTTGCACCCGGCGCGGTAAATTGTTTCGCATTTCCTGCCATGTTCAAGGCATTCGTTCGATCGGCCAATCGCTTTTCTAGCGTGCCCAGGTCTGTCTTCCCATTGTCGTCCTCCGACAAGAGGCCAGACAATCGCAAGAGGGATTCCATGCGCCCCAGGCGGTTCTCCAAGCCCTCGATGTACTTGGCACTACCTAATGTGTTAGAAATCGAAAGAGATGTATGCACTAGCCAACATACCCTTTGGGTGGGTTCCGCTTCTTCTCCACTTGCGTGAAGACGCAGTCCGTCTTATAGTTGATGCAGTGTGAGCACTTGGGCATTTTGCCGTCGCACTTGATCTTCTTCTTCCGGCACATATCGCAAGCCTATATTTCAAGAAACCTTGTTAGCATAGGACATGGACGAAAACCAAATAAGTTGTCCGCACCCTCGCAATCCGTCGCCGTTTCGCATCGTTGGTTTCCTCCC
Organism: Penicillium sp. S103-07; assembly: GCA_037042055.1. Lineage (NCBI taxonomy): Eukaryota > Fungi > Ascomycota > Eurotiomycetes > Eurotiales > Aspergillaceae > Penicillium > Penicillium sp. S103-07. Next base: position 696,122 of record JAXQJQ010000003.1, read on the forward strand.
CCGCGCCCAATGCAGAGTCGTCGTACATGGAGCCCCCGGACATACCGCCCATCTGGCCGTCATGAGAGTAGTTGCTGTAGAGCTGAGACTGTTGGTTCATCATCATGGACTGATTCATGTCGAAGCCCATGCCATCGTCACCCCCCAGGCTGTCCATTTTTTTTCTCGCGTGGAAACTCCGCGGGGTGGAGAAAAGGAGGGCGGTGTTAAGTAAGGTGACGCTGCGGGGCAGTCGCGTCGGAGACGTGCTTTTTCCGGAGCTCTCCCCTGAAGTTGAAGATCGGAGAGAGATTGATAGCGGGACGGAAAGTGGATGACGAAGCCGAGAGGCGAACCCTACGTAGTATCTTTGGTCTTTTTTTCGTTCTCCGGATTTTAGGTAAGAAAGCTGACTCAACCCGGAGGGAGTCCGGCAGGATTAGGATCCTTCTAGCCTTGCAGTTCAGGGGTGTATTAATCGCATAGAACCAATACGGAATACGGGAGAAATCTGCTGCCTTGGACGTTGAAAGACGGAGATGGTTAACCCCGATTCCGAGCTAAGAGCGGCTCGTGGCGGTGCGGTGAGGTTTGGGGCGTGAACTCCGTCCTTTTCGTCCGGGAAATCGCGTGCCCGGCTAGTGTCCTCCTTACTCCTTCGCTAGCGCCCGAATCCTTCTCGGATGCATTTGAATGATTGGCGCATATTTCAAGCTACAAAATGACTCTTTCTTTGGATCCGACAAAAGCGTGAACGATGTACTAGAAGAACCCGAAGGCGGGGTAGATCGGTCCCGAGTCTTTTGATTTTGGGAGCTGCGCCGATTCATGCGCTCACGGGGACTGCAACGAGCAGAGATCGTCGGTCTGCTGAGATGTCAGCAAGACATGGAGCTGTACGTCGCATCCTGGAAGATTATCTAGGCCCGGGCCTGTAGGATTACTGGGATAGAGTGGGAGCTCGGTTGCTCTGTAGTATAATACAAGATAGTACATTTGGAGTGGCGATCTCATCGGAATATGTGAAAGTGCATAATATACAAGCAGGTAAGGGGGTGAACACATCATCCTATCCCTCGCCCTGGTAAATATCAACCAAAACGCCACGCTATGCACCCAAAATATGGCCAGTCTCTCGGACGTGAAGCCCGAGTGCGACGATCTGCCTTCTCAAAGAGACTGTGTCCGTCATGGGAGTCGGTCTAAATAGGTCGAGTCGAATCGAGCATATTATGTATGCTTGTCGAGGAATTCCTTGGCTTCGTTGATCTTGGTGGCCAAGTACGGGCTTCCGCCGCGGTCGGGGTGGTTGAGCAGCATGAGCTGACGGTGCTTCTTGCGCACCTTGTCCTTGTTCAGAGTACGCTCACTGCAAATACATTCATATTAGTTTCCAGGTCGGATGGATGTGGATGTTGCCGAGGCACGTACGGAAGTTCGAGGATCAGGGAGGCTTCACGGCGGTTCATGCGCGGCTCGAATCCTCTATACAACATGTCAGCGACAATCCAATTCAACTGTCGATATCAGACAAACCCCTTGTAGAAAGCCTTTCCGGCAGCGTTGACGCCTCCCTTGGAGCGGCGATAGGCGACCAGACCGGCGCGGCCCTGCCAAACAATCAGTTCAAATACTCCTTAAAACTCGGCAGCTCAACTTACCAAAAAGGCGGCCACGCCGACACCGAGACCAACAGCAAGAGTGGAAGCCATGGAGACAGGTAGGATGAACGAAGATCGAGAGGGCGATGAATCTCGGGCAGTTCAGAAAGAGTCGAAAGGGTCGCGGGATAAAAGTCAGCGCGCGATGCCCAATCGGGTTTAGCGCCGCTCCTCCACGCCGCCCGAAGCTTCAAAAAAAAAACTTCTTGCGACACCGACAGAACAACCACACCCAGCAACCATGCGGTACGTGTACATCAAATTCAATATTCAGTAACTTCTGCTAACTCTCCATTCTCCAGTGTGGAAACCTGCCATTTCTGTTCCCGCCCCGCCTTCCCGGGGAAGGGCATCACATTCGTCCGCAATGACGCCCGCCAATTCCGATTCTGTCGGTCCAAGTGCCACAAGAACTTCAAGATGAAGCGCCAGCCCCGCAAATTGAAGTGGACCAAGAGCCACCGCGCCGCTCGCGGCAAGGAGATGATCGTCGACTCGTCCCTGGTGCTGTCCCAGTTCGCCAAGAAGCGCAACGTTCCCGTCAAGTACGACCGCAACCTGGTTGCCGCCACCGTCACCGCCATGCAGCGTGTCGAGGAGATCCGCCAACGCCGCGAACGTGTGTTCACCAAGCGCCGTCTGGCTGGCAAGCTGGCTCGCGACCGCCAGCGCGAGGCCGACCGCAAGGTCGTCGCCGAGGGCGAGCACCTTATCCGCAAGGAGCTGCGCGACCGCGAGGAGGGCCAGCCCATGGTGGCCGAGCAGAGCAAGACCGCCAACCGTGTCCACGGTGGGGATCTTCTGGAACAGAGGAAGAAGAAGAAGCTGTTGGTCGATGGTGGAGTGCAGGACGAGATGCAAATCGACTAAGCACGTGCTTGATCTGGGGTTTCTTTCTTATGTTTCGACCGTTATTTCGACCGCTACGATACGATCCTGGAGTTGGGTTTGCATTTCATTACATCATGGTGTTTCTTCCTCAAAAGCAATCGATATCACCGGCTCTACGTCTCACATCCAACGAGCCGGCAGTGAAGAATTTTATTCACAATCTTTTCGAGTTATGGACTCTCACATCTTTGCCATTGAAATGTTTAGCATTTGGGCGATTTTACGTTGTAGATCTATGGCTAGGAAGAATCTAATATCTTCTGTCATCAAAAGTCCCTTTTGTAGCCTTTCTTTCCTCGGATCTTTCCGGCTTGTACAATCGTTTTCTCACCTCGCTACTATAAATCAGTGACCAATCACCATGGCACTTGAGTAATTCTAGAGGGTACATCTACATCAATAGTGTATCCTGTTGGAAGTACTCTTGTTGTGCGTTCCATTTCGGAATTCTCTAGAATCAAAGTGCCTCTACCGATACCAAACACGTTAGCAAGAAATAAGCGAAATCAGCTTAGATTATATCATATCGGCCTTCAGTCGAGAGAGATTTGTAGTTTTCCTTCCGTTGACGGAGGATTGGCCGTGTCAATCGACCACCGCGAGGCCCCAGTCCATCTAGCAGACGTTAAATCCGTCACAAACCAGTGCTTCATATATGGAAGGTCTCCATGCAAGTCGATATCCGATTCCAAAGTACCGTCTTTTCCGTGCGAGACGGGAATAGCTTTTGAATATAGCCCGGTAATGGCTTAGACAAGCGGCAAGACCTGGCAGCCTTGGTAAAGGTTTTGACCCAGACGGTTCTCATAAGCTTGCAGACAACAAAGAGCTTGCGGCTGAAACCAGTTTCCAGGGTTCCTTTGGGGCTATTTTTGGACCTGCGAATGGTTTCAATCCTGGTAGGCCGGCGAGCGCTTGAGGAAGGACTAGACTTTTGAGGAGGAAGTCTATCGAGCTTCATAGCAGATGATATACTACATACTAGAGGGGAATCAGGTACAGTTTCATGAGTTATATTCATTGCGTGCCCCGTCTGACGGTTTGAGTACACACGCGATAGGGAGAATGCCAGAAATGGCAAGGAAAATAGAGAAGATAGCGGACGAGAGAACATTGGATATGAGATTTAGACAGATAGGTGTATATGTGCGAGCATGAGACGAAACAAGAAAAAATCAAGCAGACGATCTGGTATGGGATATGAATATGCGCCGGCCAATCAAGTAAGGCCATTTATGGGGGTTTCCAGGAACAAAAAAGACTAGCAGAACGAATAGGCAACAAAAAAAAAAAAGAATGATAGGGCCAAGGAGACATGATACATGGGATCCCAAAGTGAAACATTGGAAGATTCCCGAAATTCTTTAGACACACCGTTGCGAAGAACAAACCCTGTTCATTCCAGATCGTGACATTTCCAGAAGGTCTCAACCCGGTCCAGAGTACATTCCTTCATTATGCAGTGTGCATGTATAGGTAAACGTGTAAACAAGAAGTGGCTCAAGGAAAACGCTCAAGCTCGTACATTTCGTCGTGAAAGTCGTCGAGCGGCGCAGGGCCGCTACGGCGGCCGGCTCTGAGCTGGCCGGAAGGTCTATTCTTCCATGCGGCCGAAAACACCGTCGTCATCATCGTCTGTGGGGGTTGGGCGGCTGCCGAAGTCCACATCAGCATTGCGACGTTGGCGGGTCTCTTGGGCCGTGTCCTCTCCGGATCGCGCTCCGCGCAGATCTGACACCTTGTAAGATTGCGACGGGTTGAACGAGGGGGAAAGGAAGAGTTCGGCGTTAGATTCGCGACGGAGAGCTTCGCTCATAGGGCCCTGCTGTGCCAAACCTGGGCTCTGGTTGCTGGGGTGGCTGCTCGAGTCCAGATAGCGAGCCGGCAGCGGAGGGACGGGTGGCACATCCGGGGTATTGGAGACGGCATTTGTCCGAGGAGTGCCAAAGTTGCACAGTCCGATGGCAGCGGCCAGGTCGGCCTCGTCGTCCTCGTGCAACCGCGTATCCGCGGTCGACGGACGAGTATCGACGCTCGCCTTGCGGAAGTGGGAGAAGGCAGGGGAGTGGAGCGGAGCGCTACCGGTATAGGAGCTGGAGGGGATCGACTGGTAGGAGCGGGAGAAGGCGGAGGCGTTGCTGATGCTGGGGCGCTTGGTCCAGTTGGCCGGCATGCCCGACATTTCAAAGTCGTCGTCCTCTTCCTGCTCATCCACCGGGGGCGGCGTGGTCTCGGCCGAGCTGATGCCATCCCGTACATCGGATAAGGCGTCGGGCGAGGTAGAGGAGAGTTCCGAGTCTGCCTCGGCGGACTGCTCGGGCTCCTCGTCAATGTTCATATTGACCAGCACGGAAGCGGCCTCGAGCAACTGAACCTGCTGGTGCTTGGAAATGAGAAGTTTCGAGGTAATGGACCATGCCGGGTCGTGTTCCCACCTAAGATGCCACGAAAAAAGAAAACGTCAACCGGATGCTACCGAAATCAGGGGAGTGCAAGGGGGAGAGAATGAACGGCGAAGGGGAGTTGAATGGACCACGAGGGCGACCTGTACAGAGCCGACATGGCGCATGCTCCCCGATCGAGCGAGAGGACGGGCGCCAGGGGGGATACACACATATGCTTGGACAAGCAACTGCCATGCTTGTACCCTTTCCCGCAGCGATCACAGCGGAGTTCCGCCGGGTTGCGTTTTCCGTCGCTCTTCATCTGGGCACCTTCGCTGGCTCGACGGTTGCGACCCTTGGGAATTGACTTGCCGTCCGCTTCAGAGTCGGCGGGCGAAGATTTGCGAGGAACCGGCTCCTGACTGGGGCTGTTCACGCTCCGAGACAGGTATGAAGCATAGCCAGACGGGCTGCCAACCGAAGTGGATTCCAGTCCCTTGCGGCCCCCAAGGCTGCGGCGGTGCGCGGCCATGGGGAGCGACAGAGACTCTCCGCCTTCCTTCATGGAGGCCGCGACCGCAGCAGCGGCATTGGCGGCGGAGGTGGTGACACTCTTTCTGCGAGTCACGCGGTGATTGGCATTGACTGCTCCGAGCGAAATAGAGTGTGCGTGAGAACGCTGGTTGGGGTTGAGAGGACGCGAGAGGGACAATTCCTATAGAGCGGGCCGACGAGGCCACATCATCAGTCTGGGAAACCACCGAAATGACTCATGAACCGAACACGGCTCGTTGACCACATACCTTGAACGAGGCCATGGTGAGAGGACTTTCTGGCAATCGACTTTTTGAAAGTCCCCAATGAAGCGAGGCACCCTCAATTCCGGGTGGAAGTTGTCCGGGTGGAAGTTGTGGAAGAATGACGCGGAGGGCCGAGTGACCGGGCGCTAGCGGAGGTAGTGTAGGATGTCCAAATGCTGAGAATGGAGCGGCGGAGCGAGAGTTGTGAGGTTTGAGAAAGAAAAGAAAGGAAGAAGGGAGCAGGAGAAAAAAGGTAGAGTGCAGGTGGAAGGTGAACCAAAAAAAAAAAAGAAGGGGAGAAGGAAGGAGAAGTCCGGTATGGCAGTGTGGCCCACCAAAATCGCTCATCGCTTTGCGGGGGCCTTTCTCTTTGAGCATGCGGGGGGGGAGGATCCTCGCACGTAACACCGTGTATCGGCACTGTTTTTTTTGGTTTTACGAGGGCTATTATTGTCACAGCACTCCATTTCGACTATATCTTCCATTTACTCCCCCCTCTTCGCCGTTGAGCATGTGTCTTGAGGGTTTGTGTGCGCAGTCGCCGTCCTGGGATGATGCGATAACCGTGGCTCCACTTCGCTTCGCGAATTCCGGATCGCATTGATAGTGAACCTGACATGCTCAACTCTGGCTACCACTTGATTTCATCAGTCAAGACCGTTTTCCACGACATGACATGACGGCCAGAAGTCTATAACTCTTCGGGTAGGGGTGGTTCGCACCATCCCTGGGTCCGCTGGTTTCAAGGGCTCCCTTCCCTGACCCAGGCACCCATGGATATGGTAGGCGCGAGTGTCATAAGTGTCCACCGGGGCATTCGGTGTTTCCTAAACTGTTGATCGCAGTCTCCGACGGTGAAGACGCCAGAGAGTATCTGTTGCCTGACGATCACCCGCCAGGACGACAAGGGGTTTGTCATAGAGGGGGGAAATCTTTTCCTAGCCCGACGGAGCACAGTTGTACCGGGCGCGTAGGTACCTGGATCTCAAGTGCGAGCGCATCCAAGCGCAACGATACAGGGCAGTGACAGATTTACCGAGTACCCAAGTGTACCGCGGCCAGTCAGCCCCGATCACCTGCAGGCCATCGACCGGTCTAGGACGTGGTCGGGGTGGATCCGGTGATGTCACCGGGAGTCCGGGAACTTGGTTTTCTGACTAAGTGGGTTGAGCACCTGAGCAGTCACCTGATCCCGTGACTGCCTCAGGTGACGTGCGTACTCGTAATGGGTACTTCGAGGACCTTTGTTCCGCACGCCCACCGGCGGTATCTTGTACCAACTGTAGACGTGTTGCCACGGCTCGTGCAGCAGGTGGTATTATTTCCCGAGGAGGCGCACGCACCGGGCAGCCCACCCCGACGATCAGATCGCCTCCAGTCGCGCCATTCGGCACGCTAACGCGGCCGGAGAGGATCAGCACTCCGGAGTCCAAGCTCTACCTCTCAGCTGAAATGCGCAAGAGTAATTTTGTTTGGCCCCCCTCTCCCTGGAAACAAGACATTCTGGCACATTCTCCCGGCTGCTTACATTCCTCGCAGAAACATGGGTTCCTGCAAATCCTAGTGTATTCTCGGTCTAGTGTACAGGTACCATCTCAGCTCCATAGCTAACCTACATAACGTAGTTCAATTAAACAAGAAAAAGCAAATCGGTCGAAGACTAAAATTATCATGGATCTTCAGCTGAATCAATAAATGTCTCGCATCTGTTCCGCCCGACTTAGCTCCACTACGGCTTGAATTCAAACGGTGCAAACCACCTTTTTTTTTGGCCCGATAAGAAAATTACACGATGCAATGCCATACTCGATGATAGGCCAATTGTGTCCTCAAACGCCAAAGTCCCTCGTGGATCCCGGTGACCTTGCTATCTGAGCCCCGACAATACGGAGCCCTCCAAGGGAAAAATTAAAAGTAAAATAGAATAATCGCCTTCCGAGCACAATGCTCCATTCGCGCCTGCGGCCATTACCCCGCCGCAATCCCGTCATTGTATCCGCACCGGCGCCGGATCTCAAGGACGAGGACCGGGATACTGAGGTCGAAGAGAGCCCCGAGGACGTCTTTGGAGCATTCCTGCCTCATCTTTTCCCGGATGATGCGCCGTCATTCCATGGCGATCCAGGCCAACACCTCCTTTACTCCTCCCCGCACTATGGCGACCTCGACATCATGGTCCCCTCTTACCCAGCACAGAGCGAAAAGCGGACCGAAGAGATTGCAGCCGGACTGGAAAAAAGCGAAGACGGCGTGAACCACGTGGAAGAGGGTCGAAAATTATTTGCACATTTCCTGTGGAGCGCAGCCATGGTTGTGGCAGAGGGCATTGAAGATGCAGAGCCCTCCCGCACTGGGCCGAATACGGACGCCGGCAATGAGGCACGAGATATCTGGAGCGTGAAGGGTGAGACTGTGCTGGAGCTCGGCGCTGGTGAGTAGCTTCTTGCTATACTCTTAACTACGCAACGCGAAACATCTCCGCTGACATGAGACGTCCAGGCGCCGCTCTCCCCTCACTCATCTGCGCCCTCGCCAATGCGTCCACCGTCGTGGCTACCGATCACCCCTCGTCCCCCGCATTCGCGGGTGCGATCAAGTTTAACATGGACTACAACCTCCGCAACCGCTCGTCAAACACCCAAATCTCCATCCAGCCACACGCATGGGGTGTCCTCAACGACGCCTTCGCCCGGGAAAATAAAGGCGCTTTCACGCGCATCATCGCGGCAGACTGCTACTGGATGCAATCCCAGCATGAAAACCTGGCTCGCACATTGCAGTGGTTCCTGGCACCTGGCGGGAAAGTCTGGGTGGTAGCCGGATTCCATACAGGACGTGCGATTGTGGCCGGGTTCTTCGAGACGGCCTTGGAGAACGGGTTCGAGATTGAGCGTATCTTTGAGCGCGACCTAATTTCCAAGTCGGAAGACGGTGAACAAATCAGGAGAGAGTGGGTTCCTGTGCGCGAAGGCGAAGGACCCGAGAATCGGAGACGCTGGGCCGTGGTTGCAGTATTGAAGCGCAAGGAGTAAACCGCATTTGCATATACGAATGACATCTAACCGGTGTCATCTGTATCTTAACGAGACTATGATGATAGATTGTGGTCCAGTGAATTTCATGGACGTTTCATCGTTATATTTATTTCCCGTAGACATCAAGCATCTACAACCCTCTGGAAGCACACGGTACACACACCCTGCCCTTCTTGTCCTCCAAACCTGAACCGCGGATACTCCACACGTCCCCAAACAACCAATCGGTCCTTGCCTTCTGCGCCAGTGAACCACTTGACCAGTTCATCCTCCGTCCAATTGCAGCTCGTGACAATCAAAAACCCACCCCGTCGAAGCAACCGGCGCGCAATATCAGGATACCGTTCACAGACACGAGTGTCCTTCGCATCATCCGCCAGCGAAATCGCATCGAACGTCCCCTTATCAAGCACGATATCAAATCCACCCTGCTGATACGGGAACCAGTCCAGAGCATCGGCACCCACAGGCTCAACAACATCCCCACGAGGCGAAAGCAAAGCCGTCGACCCAAGAACGTCCCACTCTTCAAATCGAATGGGCAGTTCCTCCCCCTTTGCCCACTCCGACCCCTCCTCCTCGCTATCCTCCTCGTCCTCAGATCCGGTATGATAAGCAGAATGCCCCCTGGAGCGCTGCAACTCCCTCGCCAACTCAACGCTCTGCTTCGAGTAATCCACACCGACCATGGTCCCCGCAAACCCACCCCGTTTCCGTAATAGCGCTAACATGCTTCCGTTGCCCGTTCCCAGGTCCAGGATCTGCGGCTGCCGTGCATTGCGGGTGTTGCGCGGCGCTAGGGGGAAGGATTTTCGGGTGAGGAAGTGCAGGACCTTTTGCGGGGCGTTGTGCTCTGAGAACCAGGATGTGCCGGGGTCGTCTTCGTCGTTGACGTCCGAGTCCGCGTCCGAGTTGTTGGTTGTCTCGGTGGGGTTGGAAATGTGTGCGAGCGTGCGGGCGTAGTATGTTTCCCAGCTTTCAAATGTTAGCTTTATGGGGTTTTGATAGGGGTCTTTGGGGGTTGGAGGGTTCGGGGATGTTGCAATTGGTGTCGGAGGTGTTTCGTTGCGTTGCTTGTATGTGCCCCGCGGCAGGGGTAGATGGGGACTTGGGGATTGGAGGGTGGTGGCTTTCGACGCGGGAGAGGTTCAATGGCACGTACTAGTTTTTGGTTCCCAGCTCACTGGGTGAGAGATAGGCTGGTTGACTGTCTTCTGGCATTGCGGGCGGTGCTTTGGGGTAGTAGGTTGCGCGAGAAAAATTGGGATTGCGGAGAGGGAAATTGCTTATCAGCTATCAGTTGCGACTCCAGACTCCACGACCAGGTACAGGAACACAAGGGACTCCACAATTCATTCTACGATTCTACGATTCTACGAATTACAAAGAAATCAATGTCAAGCTCGAAGCTGTCCATTTCTATTCAACTGCGCACAGGGGGTATTTGTCGTTCCTTCGATCTGCCCATAGATCCAGCATGCCGTCTCGGCCAATGGATGGACCGAAAAACAAAACAGAGGAAACAAAGATAACGAGAGCTTGTCCGGAAGACAAGATGAGATAGGAAAATGTAGCGAAAGTTCATGGTAGCCAACCAATGCAAAAGGCCCAGTGATTCCCCGCAATAATATTACAGTTACCGGGCTCCCGAAAGATAATGAAGAGTCCTTTGGGAGGCCCTCGGTACGGACGAAGTCATTTTCACACCCGTTACGCCAGAAATGAGGATGAATCAAGGGAAATAAAAGCGATAGGCGCAGGCGGGTGGAACATCGGCTGCGGGTGAGGGCGAAAAGTGAAGATGTGAGTCGAAAGGCGATGAGCGACAGCAAAGCCCGCTTTGGTCATGAGATCATCAGCCCAGTCAGAAAAGGGTATGTGACTGGAAAATAGTGTAAAGAAGACCGGGAAAAGATGGCCGGTAACGAAGTAAATGTTCCTCAAAGATCGGGAATCAAGAGACATGCAAAATGTCGGGTCGTGGTATCGTTTAATGGCTTGATCCGAGGGAAGCCTCGGAAGGTGAGGGTGATAGAATTACAGGAACTCATCGATATTCCTCATGATGAACCGCTCGCCTCCCATTGGGGGCGAGCGAGGGTCGGCTGTTACTTGTGCATACTGCACAGGGTTGGAAGCCGGTGCAACGCTGGGGTCCTCTGCGACAGTGTGGATCGTTCGAGGCGGTGGTGGCATTGGCGGGGCCAAGAATCCGGTGGTTCGTGGAGAAAAGAGACCACCGCCTGCAGGATCTGGGACGTCACGCACAAACACATGAGTCTGAACGAGGGGGTCACAGCTGCTGACGCTACGCGGCAATCCCCGGGGCCGACCAGATGCGGGCTCGACAGATTGGAACTTCCGTCGGAACGGCAACGGACGCGGAGACAGACTGCGCTTGGGTGATCGGTTCCCGTTATCACTGGTTCTGGGACGACTATTGGAAGATGGGAGATTGAGGCATCCCATTGACGGCGCTTGCGACAGCCCGCGGAAAAGCGGCCGGTTCGACTCCTCCGTCTCTGCTCGCGGGACCTGAGGCTCGGAGCTTCTCCGGCCAGTCTGAACAAACCACTCACGAGGAGCAGGCCGCGAGGGAGAGCCTCGCGTCAGCCGATTGCGGAAGTCCGTGAGCTGATAAATGAGACTCATGTTCGGGCTCACCCACTGGCTGCGCTCCTTGATCATCCCGTACATGGAGTTGAAATCCATGTTCCGGTTCTTGTACAAACCGTACGCAATGACCAACGACGCCGAACGACTGGCACCCAACTGACAGTGCACGAGCACCTTCTTGCCCTGCGAGATCCGGTCATCGATGAGTTCACATAGGGGCAACAAATCATCCAAGATTTCCGAGTTGTGGTCCCAGCCAACATGGATGTATTCTGGCGTCGAGGCAGAATTGGGTGTGGGAGTAGTCGGAGTCGCTGATTCAGAGCCGGATGGCTGGTACTCAAATGCGGATTTGAACGAGATTTCGGAGATCGCAGTCTGAGGATCTCCACTCGAGAACCGATTCGAGGCTCTGGAAGCATTGCGCCAGGTGCTCATGACGGTGTCATTTCGCTCCTTCTTCTCGGTGTCGAACGGATTCGCGACCTCCTTAGCGACGTTTATCACAACGTCGAATTTGGCCGCTTCCTCCGCAGTCGGTTCAAGATACAGAAACACGCCCGTGTCGTATATCCGGATAGGTCCATCCGGATAGCCACGAGAAGCTTTGCGCGTGGACTCTCGTGACCCGAGGTGATCATCTTCCTCCTCGAGCCCGTGAAGAACCCGGCTTGAGAATGCAGATGCATCATCTTGAATGGGTGTGAGAGGGGAAGTATCCTCGGATGACGCACCCGACAACGGACGCACGCCATGGTGCGACATCGGCCGTGGCAGCTGCATGCCACCCCGAGGAGCGAAGGAGGGTGAAGTAATTGATGCGAGAGAAGGTGAGGATTCGGCATGCCGTAAGGACTGTCGTCCCAGCGGTGTTGGGGGAACGACTTCAGAAACATTGTTGGAGAATGACTTGTCGAATGCCGGGGTCCGGATAGTGAGATTTGCAGGGCGTCGCCTGCCGCTGTTGCTCTTCTGCGGGATTTGGAGAGGCGACGGCGGGGCCCCAAGGTGATGTTTTGAGGACGTCTCCACGACCGATGCTGTGGCAATGGGAGGTCGGGTCTGCGACGGCGGTGGCATCCGCAAAGACAGGTTCTTCAAGTTACGCTCTCGGCGTCCTGGCGAGGCTGGGCGTCCATTGTCGGGAGCTGGCGATAGCTTGGAGCACTCCATAGGCATCACGGGCCGCTGTGGAATCTCCATAGGGCGGGTAGGAGGAATGAATTTGGGGTATGACACGGGCATTGCCGAGGGAGATTCCGGAGATGAGCTAGGGGAGATATCGCCCGTAGTGGGCGAATCGAAGGGGGAAATCGTGGTGGTCGGAGATGATTCGGTCGAGGCCGTGGTCATGGACGATACGCTTTCGCGGTGGGGGGAGGGAAGGAGGTGTCGCGACGTGTTGACGGGAACACGGGCCGGGACCTGGAGGGGATAGGCCTGGCTCTCGTCCTGCTTGTAGGGGGGCAGGCCACCGTAGACAGACATGAACGACGGAAACGAGTCCGGGAAGGACGGTGGGCTGGTTTGTACCGGCATGGTTTGGAGGGTCGAGACGGGCACGAGTGAAAAGGCAAGCGTCCCTTTCAAACTCGCCTTTACTTTCTCTCGAAGTGTGCAACGTATCCAGCGAATTTAGAGGGGCATTCGGATGGGATGTTTGCTACCTGCGCAAAAGGGTTTTCTTCAAGGGTCGGTTAGTGACGTTGTTCGGGGGATGAATCGAGGGTGGCGGTCTGCAAGGGACGAAGGATGATCTGCGACCATGCAAAACAGACTCCGCGGTTTCAAAGTTTCCGTGCGCACGAGTCACGCAGGGCAGGTTTGAGGGGATGGCGAGAGAAAAAGAGGCGCGATCAAATTCGGGGTGGTGCCTCACATACCAAATCACAAGCCACCCGTGAGATCAGTACCACCTCGCGTCCGGTAGAAGTCGAGGCGAGGGTGTGAGGAGTTGAAAGTTCGACGTTTTGAAGGTTTGAAAGTTGGATCGAAGGAGTGACAGGTGTACAACCGGAGAATAAGAATCGAAGGTGAAAAGCGCAAGGGCGAAAGAAAGCGTGTCGGGGGCGGGGGGGGGCCTCAATGGGGGCCGGGTCGTTCCTCCGGGGAACGAGAATGCAGACAGGAAGAACAATGCCCGGTTGAGGGAGAGTTGGAAGAAGGACAAAGGGCGTGGGAAGGAAACGAGAAAAGAGGTGCCGACGATAGGGCCGAGGGGAAAGGAAAGTAGGACCCTTACTGTTTTTATTTAGGTGTACAAGGCACAACTCTGATACATGTTAGAGATCTCCGATTGAGGCCCACCGTAATTTGGGCAGTGGAGGCGGCAGGCTGAGAACGCCAATGGGCGCCCGCAGATCGGGGGCTCGGGGGCTTCCCTCCTCCCTCTTCCAATGATAACCCTTCTCTCTAATTTTAGCCGCCCGGGGGCGTCGTGAGTGCTTCGTCGGCGCCAAACGCACGTCGGTGAGAGGCCGGCAGCATGGGTAATGCGTGTCCGACTGTTCGTTTGTACGGTACCCGACTCTCTACGAGTGAAGATGCGTACATAGACCCGGAGTGAATGGCGTGCGAAATGGCCCGGATTTCTCGAAAAACACCGGGTCCATCCCGGTCCCACTGAGCCTGGGGGGTTTCTCGTTCGCACATGCTTCGGCCTGTTTCTCACTAGTCGCCAAGTGAGGCTGTGATTGGGTCTGTGGGAGACAGGGTAGATCCGTATTTCTGTACAACATACTTACGCCTTACACGGTACGACTACTCTAGGTCATGGTGGCAAGTCCAGAAAATTCCAGGGACTCAGCTAGGAAACCGCAGGAGACGGGACGGTGTGGAGATATGCACTCCTGTGTCTACACGGACTCGAGGATTCCAAATTCGGCCCTATCCGACCCGTGTCTGTGCACGGTTCTCGATGTACTTGGGCAGGGGATGCCACGGTCAGCATCGAGTGCCGTGACGGTAGTCTCTACGTTGTGTACGCCGCGATCGAGTCCCGGGGGCTCTCTCGACGAGGTAGACAGGACATAAACACGGCACACCGGGTGAACGGTGGGCTGGCTGACCCATGGATACCCTGCTGGAGAGGCCCGCTCCGACCATGATTGGGCCCCCCTGGACAACAATCCGTGTATTTCACGCAAACAGGCATCGAGTTTCGGCGAGGCGGAGTACGTGGAGAGGGGCAAAACCAATCTTGCCATTCTGAAACCCCGGAGCTCGATGGATCTGGATTATCCATTCTGAAACACGCCAAACCCGCACTAGTGAAGCCCGGTGGCTCCTGGCGCACATTGGCCGTAGCCTATCGCGTTTCTTCTCGACAGTCGATACTTTCTTCTTTCGGCTTGCCTCGTGTTGCGATGTTCACATCCTCATTTGCGTTTCAACGGATGTGAGGTCAGCGACGGTACAGAACGGTCACTGCTCTGCCATGCACTTTACTCGATGAGGAGCCTCAAATATTGCGATTGTGCGGTCAAGGGAGAATCCGGATCGTCCGTCCCAGGACGATCGACCCTTTTCCACGTGGACGCCGTGACCACCCTGAAACTTGGCTTGCGTTCGAGTGGAGAGACGAAGGGGGGGGAGTCTGCGGATCCCGGTGCGCCCTACTCTGTACTCGTCATAAGGACACTGTCCAAGACTCCTCTCATGAGCCAAGACGACATTTGAAGCTGTGCTGTGGAATGATCTACAGGTGCACCGGCCACTGAGCGCCTCGGTGTTCTCTGCTCCCCCTGTGTTCTCTGCTCCCCCTGTGTCCTCTGCTATGTGACCGGATACGTACTACGTTCGCAATACAGGTTCGTCTCAGGCGACGCGTTCCAGTTTGATGAGCTGTTCCTGACCCCTCATGAACTCGAGACGTTTCAAGAAACGAACCTGATTTCTATTTTTGTCCCTGAACGGCCTGTCCGAGCGGCTTACGTTGGTTGGTGTTTCGTCTATGTTTCCGGTCCGTTTGCCACACACTCGGGAGCTCGTTTTAAGGCTTATCTTGCGTAGATTGGTGGACGACACAGCCCCAGCCTCCGCAAGTAAAGGAGGACGTGATTTCGGCTCATCCACCAACCATCGCTGTCGTCAATATCAGACGCCAGAGCCAATCGGTACCTTTGTATCATTTATATTTGTCGGCTATATCTAGTCCGGTGCTCCTATGGCAACAGGCAGTAGTTTTTAACAGATGCAACACTTCATATCGCCGTCTTGTCCGGGGTCCACTGGATGCAGTTGGCGGACACGGCGCTTCTTCATCACGTGCCTCCTTTCTGTATCGGTAGCGGAATTGAGGATGAGAATGCCGTCAATCCAATAAAAGAACCTTTATCAGAGGTGTAGAGCAGGCCCAGTCGAGGCTTTCGCTATATGTGGACGTGCAGTACATTGGTTTGCAAGTGGCGTATCCATGGATGGAGTCGAGCCTATCCAGTGTTTCCAGCACCGAAAGAAGCTATACCATGATTCAGGCGCAATTGGAAACAGCCTCCATGCAAACCTCCAAATGTTGGAACTCTTCGGATTTTCGGCATTGGAATCCCTCCTACCGAGTGGGCATTTGACAGACGCCACTGGCCCCTCTCTGTTAGCTCGAAAGTTATCCATGGAGTTTCCAAAAACCGTCAATGCCACCTACAGAGAGATCTGGATACTCTAGAGAACCCATATGGCAATGCCCGGGGATTACAAACGTGTCCCGTTGCAAGGTCCCATCTGCAATTGCATGATCTTCGCCCTCCCCATGGGCACGGAAATCAAGCATGAACCAAGTGGAAAAGTAATCCACAGTGCTATCAGATCGAACGAGCCGGAACTCTTCCGGACTTGATTTTGACTAAAATACCTTAACATCCCGTTACTGAGACTAGCGAGTACCGGTGGACGACGGTGGAATGGCTCGGCTCCAAATCCATGGCTCCCGTCATTGCAGTACCACGGTTCACTGCCTTTGTTTGTTGCTGTGGGAAAGGAAAGTCGCCCGACGCGAGACCATATTGTGCCGTCCATTGAGAGAGTGTGTGTGAATACAAAAGCACCGGGGCACTCCTAAGATATTCACGAATTTACAAAAACTTCGTCACATATAGATACAATGGAGCCACTTCCAGCAGCAGGGATCAAAACCTCGAGTCCTTATTGGGCCCTCATCGGGTCATGCACTGTTCTCTTGAGACCTGTCGGAGTCTAGGCGTATTCTATTATATAGAAACGAAGATGTCTACGTTGTCGGAGAGTGCACCAGACGCACTGGAGACCCGGCGGGGTCCTCGTCCGCATCAAAATTTCCCAGCCACACTGAATACCTAGGTTTTTTTCTTTGCTATACCCACTTTCCCAGATTGACGGGTCAAATGTGTCAGAAGTGTCACCGTGATCACACGCGTGCTGCTTGTGCAGGGTTAGTGATCCACGATGCATACCTCCAAGTAGCTTCCCTTCCCCAGAAACCTTGTTGAAATCGGCGGTGACCCGAGACTACAAGCCTTCACGTCCACACGGGAGTCAAACGCAGATCAAGGCGCCCAAGGGGTCTCCGGCCCAAAATCATAGTCCAGCCATTGCCAGTCAAAGTCCAGAGGGCCCAAGGCCGCTTTTTCACGTCAAGAGCTGCAGCCCCACCTCGGCCGCTGGTGAAACGCCTGGCGACACTGTGACCCCCAAGACCAGACGCTCCTTATTGCCCCGATCCCGTCGATCCGTCCCAAGCTTCCTCCCCAGCCTCCAAAGCTCGCGCAATTTTATTTCTGCCGCGACACCTACCGATACCCTCACCCTCAATGCCGAACCGATATTTGCACGCCCTGATGTGAAAAGCATGCCATCGAGTGTGGCATATTCTGAAACTCTAGCCCTGCCGAGCGACCATGGTCGCTCTCTGAACGGCTCTTATCGACTCGGTGCCGACAGAGTCCCAAACATGGACGACGGGCGCCCGAAGAATGACGATATCTTCTTGAATATCGCAAGGTCCGATTCTGGCCGTCGCGACTCGCTGAGTCGCTCAGACTTTAGAAGAGTGAGTTTCTCTCCCCTGCATCATGGTCGCGAGGTTATTTTGACCTCGGCGCTGCCCAACCTCTTCCGTTGATGGCTGATAAAATGGTGAAAAACAGTCGCGACTAGGATATTCCAGTCAGGGATTACGGTCGCCAATCTCCCATATCGATAAAGAAGAGACCCCTTCCCCCGATCAGCGCTTCGGCAATGTCGATAGCCCCTTGCATTCTCAAAACGGCTCTCCTACAATCCCATACAGCTCTATCCATTCTTCCGCCGCTTCTGCCCACCCTCTCGACGAGCCAACTCGCTTCCGCTACTCCAGTCTGACTACTGGCGCGCGATCCACAATCGGCGCCCCTCGAAGCCGTCTCAGTCGCACGAGTCCCGAGACCTCTCCGCGATCACCCACAATCAACGGAGACCGACACGTTTCTGTGCAAGATCACCGCCGTCATCGTCGTTCCACCTTATCCACTGTTCGCAGTAGCCGCGAACCTTCTGCCTCTGAGCCAACAGAACGTGTTCTCGCCGACACAGAAAGAGCGCGAGTTGACGGGACCGAATCAACGCTGTCGACGACGGCACCTTCCACCGTTTGGGACGAACTGGACGACTTGAAGTCCCGAATTCGCAAACTGGAGCTTACCGGGAAATTACCACCATCGTCTCAAGCCGCCATATCAGGCACAAACCAGGAAAGGCCGCGGACTGCCGCAACTACCGCGAGTGCCCTGTCCACCTCACCCAGACACTATCGCAAGGCGAGCACCCCCTCTGCGGACGCCGAAAATGCGGTTCAAAATCCGGTGCATCCTCTTCTACAATCGGCATTGGCCAAGGCCAAGACAGTCCTGACAAATGACGTGTACATGGCGCTAGAGGCGACGATCACGGATGCTCTGACTCTGTCGACCGTCTTGGGCGTCAACACAGCACCGTCAGGCACGGTGTCTGTTGTGAATGGAGGATACAGCTCCTCCGAAAGGCATACTCGCCGCAAAGCGGACAGTCTGTGTCGCGGCCTGACTGAACTTTGTCTGGCCTTGACGGACGAACAGCTGAAGAGAGACCGGCCTCGTTCTAGCCATGCCGGAGGCGCTCAGTCCCAGCGGTCGAATGGCGGCGAGAATGGCTCCGTGACTCCCACCCATTCCTATCAACGAGCTTCCAGTCATGAGCCTGAAGGAATTGAACGCGTTGAGCGTCGCCAAAGTATAAGCAGCCGTCTACCCAGTCGTCTCGAGGCACGAAGGGCCTCGCTAATCAGCCAGAGCCCGGGGACTCCAGTGACAGACACCAAACCAGCCCCGTCGTCACCCAGTTCAGGTCCCCCACCGAGCCGTCTTCACCGCATTTCAACCTCACTTCGCACTCGTAGGCCACTGACTGACGAGGAAAACGGGGGGGCAGCGACTCCACATAATCGGTCACTCTCGAGGGCCTTTACTGAGATTGGCACGCCGAGCCCTACACAGGGCGTATCCCCGCAACAACGGTTCTCCCGGGATCATTCGGTTTCTCGCTCCATCTCTATCGCGGGGACCCAGAATCAGGAGCAGGGACTGGGAATCTCCCCGCGCTCAGCACATTTCCAATCGTCGGCACCGTCTCAGGCACCTTCATCACTGCCTCGAACACCTTCCACCACGTCCCAAACCGGAATTCCGTTCCGCCGCAGCTACGCGACACCCTCTGTGTATTCTCCTGCGACATCTCGCTCCAACATCCAGGCCGGATCCCGCCGCTACGGCCTCTCACCTGCTACCCCGGCCTCTGCGGCGGAGGATAGCCCTCGATCTCAGCTTGAACCCTCGCAAACCCGAATCAGCACCCCATCCAGCAAGACGGTAACGAGCTATACCCCTATTCAGCAACCACGCCTTCGTACAAATAGCATGGGAGCTAGGAGATTCGGCCTTAGACGCCGTTCCGCGGTCGTGCCAGACGACACCACAAATATGGACGATAGTATCGACTAGCCTCTTTTGATATTCTGCATCCGCTGAGCCGCCATCATGCATGCCTACCGATACTAAAATCCGGTTACGCCTTTTTGACTTTTACGCAGCGACCTCGCATCTGATTATGTTTCCCGATGATTTCGGCCTCAGCTCGGCGTTCTCTTTCCTCCCTCTTAGACGCTTTCTGCTTGCGTATGCATACTTGTCCGGTCTGGAGTCCTTTATCGCATGTCCAGTCGCCACACGCGGCATCTTCGACGTTGATGTATCCTTTTCTCCGCTCGATTCGAATTCACATACTGCCAATGATGAGATATGAGCATCAAAGCCTCATTTGCTTATTTAACGTTTCATGTCACCTCTTGTCGACCTTATTTCCTCATGATCCTCCAGGGCATGAAGGTCCAGGGTCTAGATTTTTTGTACAAAAACAACCATCGCAACCGGCGTCCGTGTCCAAACATTCTTCTCTTCGCCTGACATATCCTTCCGGTCCATTTGCGTTGTCGACCACAATATCTCTCATGTACTTAGTGGCTTGATCTTGACACGAAGCGGGATATTACCCTTATGTGGAAGAACTTCTCTTATGAATGAATGAGACTTCCATACTCCAATTTCTACGAAATCAACATTTATTTCTTGGCATTTTCTCTATTAAGTCCAGGCCTGACAGCTTACTCCCTCTCCAATAACTTCCAGCCCAACATAAGCAACATCATCTTACTACCTTGCGAAAAAATAGAAAATATCTTCTGTTTGAGCCTCGCTACGTATCCTGCCTCATCCTATAAGGAACGTGCCTTGAGTCTCGTATCATTGAATGAAATTTTCGAGCCTCCTGAGTACCTATGAAACCGCCGATGTCATTGTCTTGCTAGCGGTGGAGGCTTTTGGCCCAGACCTCAGAGATCCTGAGCTGTCACGCGTTTTATTTTGGTGGGCACCGTTCTCATGCAATGTCCAATAACATATACCCGGAATTTATGAGCAAAGGGTCGACAGAGCCTACAGATGTTGGCCGGGATGGTTGACTCGGGAACACCGACTGCATTCAAGGTTGCCTTCCCAGGAAGCAAATAATCTGGCAAACGGCTAGTAAAATGTGCCGGCAAAGGGTTTGGCGTATATGGTGGGAGAGACATCTCTACAACGTGATTGGCGGCAACGTAACGAAGTCAACTACTTGATTATGAAAGCCACGGAGCCAGGAAGAGGATTGTCGCCGGACGTTATACTTTATCTACGCCCGTGGACTGACTTTGGACGTTCCAGAAAGAGAAGCGAGTGTGCCGAACGAGACCTTGGATAAGCGCCAAGTGGACGGAACCTGGGGGCGGAGACGCCGTCTTTGATCCGTATTTTGCGGTCATAACGAGCCATGTGCAGTATAAGGGCCGGGGTTGTGGCCAGGGTTGTGGCCACGAGTATCAAGTGGGTACCTCGGAACATAACTGTACCGTCATACACTCTACTCCACATTCCCCAGATCTCTCCCCGTGTGGCAATCAACCAGCTTATGCCAACTTCCCGCCAATAGCCGGAACCCTATCACCGCTCGAGTCCCCGACCACTCACGAAACAGGCTTCCGCTGACGCGGGACGGGGGGCCACAGTTCCAGCTGAGCGAACTGGTCGTTCCCCTTGCTCGATTTCCGCGGCCACTAATAATCTACGGGAATCCGGGTGGCGGATGGCGCAGGCTTGAAAAGCCTATTTCGGGCAATGGCGTTTTGGCGCAAGCCACGCCTTGGAAATTTCATGATCGGTCTACCCAACTTCCAACTCGCTTGTCTGACGCGCCTGGTGAGCAAATAGCTTTTATACCGGCTGGGGTCTCCAGTATGGGGCGAATATGGCCACAGTAGTAATACATGGTTCGTGTTTGCCCCCGGGGTATTATGCCCAAGGTTGACAGGGCTCAGACCCGCCTATTGCGGTAATCTCCCCGCAATGAGTGAGCCAATGTGACATTCGGTTATGGGGTTTGGCGTAGGCGTGGAGACAATGGGTTGTATGGTTACCACGATGAACGTGCGGATAGGAAACTCAGAGCTCGTGATTCCCCCGATAAATGACTTAAGCCGCACTTTTGCTTTTGTTTCCTCCCGATCCTTTTCTCTCTCCAGTTCCTTTCATATTTTACTCCATCACTTGTAGCTCTCACTTGCACCTGGTAGTGACCTACTGGCCCTGTCTCCCCGCATCATCCCGCGTCATCGCCCACGATGGCGCACTCTTACCGGAAACCGGAGTACGACGCCTCCGCAGATAGCAAACAAGAACGCGCGCTGGGTGCCGAGGAGAACCATAGCGTCGGCCCTGCGGAATATGAGGACCCTTTCGGCAACGAAGAGTTTGCCGAAGTGAAATATCGGACATTGTACTGGTGGTAAGGTTTTCGCGCCTGGGCATGCGCCAAGTTCCTAGCTAACTGAATCGATGCAGGCAATGCGGCATGAGTATGTTTTCTTGCGACTGACCTGAAACCCCCCGCTCAAGGTTCTGATGAACTGACGCAAACTTGCGCACTAGTCATGATTGCGGAGACAATCTCTTTGGGAATTCTGTCGCTACCCTCGGCCGTGGCGACCCTTGGCCTGGCCCCGTAAGTCCGCCCTTATTCTTCGGTCGACGAAAGACTCGTGTTTGCGGAAGCTGAGATATTTCCAGAGCGGTAATCCTGATCGCGGGACTGGGCCTCTTGGCCACATATACCGGATACGTGATCGGGCAGTTCAAGCTGCGGTACCCCCACGTCCACTCTATGGGAGATGCCGGAGAGATATTGTTTGGAAGATTCGGCATGCCGCGATTCGGACGTGAATTCCTGGGCACGGCTCAACTCCTCTTCCTGGTTTTCATCATGGGCAGCCACATTCTCACTTTTACGGTGATGATGAACACCGTGACCGACTATGGCACCTGCTCTATCGTCTTTGGTGTTGTTGGCTTGATTGTATCCTTCATCTTCGCATTGCCACGGACACTGCGAAAGGTTTCCTGGTTTTCGTTCGCCTGTAAGTTTCGCGGCAACGGATAGCAAAGGGACGAGCTGACATTATCTTGGGACAGCCTTCATTAGTATCCTTTCGTGAGTCGTGCCCCGATCCTCTAGACTTGCGAACCTGCTGACATGTCTGCTAGTGCCCTACTGATAACAATGATTGCGATTGCGATTCAACGCCCCGGCGACGGCAAAGTGGACGCGACCACGAAGACAGATGCTGCCACTGCCTTTTTGGCCGTGACGAATATTGTGTTTGCCTATGGTAGGTTTTTATGCCATCGTGGAACGAAATCGATATATCCGACCTCATACTAATATTCGCACAGCTGGCCATGTCGCTTTCTTCGGGTTTATTTCGGAGATGAAGAAACCCACTGATTATCCCAAGACCTTGTACATGCTTCAGGCAACGGACACCAGTTTGTACATAATAGCTGCCGTGGTCATTTACGTTTATGGAGGCAAGGACGGTACGTTCTCATGTCATTGTGCGAAGAGACTAAATGGATGTTGACGCAATCGGTATTCTAGTGAAATCGCCAGCCCTGAGCTCCACCAAGCCCATTACGGCGAAGGTGGCTTATGGAATCGCAATTCCAACGGTATTTGCCCCCCTATCATTCTACTCATCGTCTTGAGCCAAGCTGATCCTTTCCGGTAGATCGTGATTGCGGGTGTCATTAACGGCCATGTCGCAGCGAAATACATTTACGTGCGGCTGTTCCGGGGTACTGACAGAATGCACCATCGGAATTTGGTGTCGATTGGATCCTGGGTTGCAATCACCCTGGTGCTGTGGATCATCGCCTGGATTATTGCCGAGGCCATTCCCGTTTTTAACAACTTGCTCAGCTTGATTGTGAGTTGCCGTCTGATGGCCAGCGAAGCTTGGAAGCATATACTAATGGTATCATCTAGACCGCACTCTTTGCGAGTTGGTTCACTTGTAAGTCATTCTGCGTACCTTTTCACAGGCCGGGAAGAGTCTAACCTGGATACTAGATGGTCTCAGTGGCGTTTTCTGGCTGTTTTTGAACTGGGGGCGGTACAAGAGTTCCTGGCGAAAAATATTCCTTACCATTATCAATCTTCTGATTGTCGGTATTGGTGGCTGCCTATGCGGCATGGGCCTGTGGGTGTCCGGAAAAGCGATCCATGATCAGAAAGGCGGTTCTAGTTTCTCTTGCACGGCAAGCAACGACTGAGCTAGCTCTTTATTTCGTGTCTTCATGTGACCAACGAGGTGTCGGGTGTGCGTTCGCTGAGATCGATTGTATATTCACGAAGGGCTGGTATTCAATAAATACTAGAAACAAGCGATAGCAAGTTAAACGAGGATAATTGACTTCAATGTTGAGAGACGCAGAATGATCACCAGTTTCCGACGCTGACCCCACAGCTATAAAAGCATGATCATCCTGTAGGTCAACCCGATACTCTAAAGTATACCGGGGCTAGAGGCCTGCCAGTTGGGCATACCGTAGGAGGTATGCTCTGTTGGGCCATACGTATTGATCAACTGCTGTACTCGCGCCCACCGGAGTTTGGTATCATAATCCGTGTTCATTTCGCCCTGCAGAAGAGAGCTGAAACGGAGTGAGTGTCCTTGACAATATTACATTGTTAGAAGTGAGTCCGTTCGTTTGGATGTCTCCGTCACGGGCTATCTGCATGCAGTCGAGGCGAACAAGATTGTCAAAGTTTAAAAAAGAAAGCCCCGGCACGAGCTATACAGGTTTAATATTTGCAGGGAGTTACATTATGCCAGTATTTGAAATATTCTGCATCTTTTCAACCAGCACGTTGAGCTCTGTTTCAAGTCCTTTTGCCTGTTGGCTCAAGTAGGCACCGTCTGCCTTGCCGTAACCGGACTGGCTAACCATAACCGCAAAGGCATGGACGGTAGCCGAGCCAGGCTCTAATCACCCTGTGGAAGCTCTATGGTTTGTTGAGAAGACTCGAGCTCATGACACGGTTCATGATACTAAGGCCGCGTACAGGCTTCAATGTATTATTTCTCTGCTTCGTCTTGGCTTTTCAAAATTCTACCTTGTTTGATACACGCACGAGAAAAGATTGGTGTGTCATTTACTATTCTGAAAAAGGTCCTTGAAATAACTTAACCAAACAGTGGCTGCTGTCCCTGGGTTTCCGCCGCAATCTGAGTTGACACTCCCATTCCAGCCAAAGAACCGGAGAAGATAGCATGGGGCACGTTTTTCATCATTCCACAGCTGTCACCGGCCGCAAACACACCCTTGACGGTGGTTTGATAGAAGGGAGGACCTGCTTTGATATCGCCACCGGGTGACTGTTCCAGACCGAGCTGCTCCGCGAAGGGACCACGAGGTCGGGTCTCGGGAGTGTGTGCCAGGAATCCCTCTATCACGCTGCTTCCATCCTCGAACTCGAGAAGTACACTCGCCTTTTCGGCTTGCTTGGAGAGACTCTTGATTATGCGAGTATCCACCTTCATGACCGTTGATGTCCCAAATCCACCGCTCACTTCCTTGGCTAGATCCTCGGAGCCATTTGTGTAGATTGTGACAGTCTGGCTGAGTGTGGATATCTGCCGAGCGACGTGCAGAGCCAAAGGAGGTTTGGAGAGTCCGCCAACTGCGAGAACACCAGCTGAAGTACATCCTCGCTCTTCGTAGCCTTTGCAGAACAAGCAGTGGAAACTGGGTCAATGATTAGCTCGAAACAGCCCATTAGATATCTTGGTGTCAGCTTACATTCCCTTACCCCAGCAATCAGCGTAGCCGTCGATATTGGGGTAGATGTCCTCGACGCCGTTGCAAAGGATGAGTTTCTTGCCATTCCATAGATTACCCATTTCGTCAGTCAAGGAGAAGCCTCCTCTTGACTCGTCATTTCGGACGCTGGACACAGCTGTCGTCTTGAACTGGACTTGGTCATAGTTCGAGAGAATATTGTCCTTGGCCTTGTCTCGAAATTCCGAAGGTTTGACGTGATCAAATCCAGGGACTAAATGCATATAGTCTGCAGGGTCATTTCGATAGGAACCTGCATCGAAAACGATTGAGCTCTGCTGTTGACGAGCCAGAGTGAGGGCCGCAGTAAGCCCGGCTGGTCCGCCACCGATGATGAGAGCGTCACTTGAACCTGCCATTTCCAGAGTTGAATTTGACTTGGTAGTGAGAAAATCTTTTGGATATTATCTATGGTTGTTGCGTCAAGGATTTCAGAGAGAAATGACTTCTGTCGCAAGGCGAGGGCACAGCTACCAAGTACGCCCCAAGCGGCAGGGTGCTTTCGGTTTTTATGAGCGGATATAGTGCCCGCCGGAGATTAAGTGTTGTAAAGATACCCTGTATAGTTACCGCTTGTCAAGTTCATTGGCTCCCATTGAATATTCTAAGGATATCGGAGGCGCTTGCGCATTCACAGGGTCCCCATCATCCATCCGAGGTACCTTGCGCGACATTGACACATTTCATCTACAATAGAGTGCAGTCATCCGACTAGTGCTTATTGTCTTATCTGATGGTATTCGCTATCCATGTCTATGGCCGTGTTGACATATCCGTCCCGCTGTCAATCGCTATTCATGTTAATCTACCAGGCCATACATAACTGTTTTTAAGATGGAGGAAAAGCCAAGATTGTATGCAGTTTCATCTCATTGGACAACTTTGAAGGGAGCTAGCTGATAGTATTCTTATTCTCATCCTTGTTTCATCGGGGCTTTATTCTAAATCGATTCTTCCCAAATTACCTGCCCCAGAGTTTGTTGTGTTCACTCCCAATTAGTTAGCTGCGGCTTTTTGACCCCAGACAAAGTACACCTTCAGGGCGACGTGATGATTGTTCATCTCCTCGGCAAAGCGCTGCGGCAAACTCTTCCATTCTTCCTCTGTCATCCCAATCATTTCAGGTCTAGGTTGCGTTAGTAATTGCTTTCTCCTTTATTCTCGAATGCAGACCTACTTGGCCACCGATTGAAAGAAACCGAGAACGGCCAACATATTTCGTTGTCCTCGTTCTCCCAGTTCGGGGTCAGGATGCGACGAGCCAGCAACCATGTCAATTGCCTTGTATCCCACGTTGACGAGGCCTTCCGAAGTCAATCGGCCCGCCAGTTTCGTTGAAGCAAGTGGGTCCGAGACCACCGTGCTGGTCAACTTATGGACCGCCTGGACAGCCGGACATGACCCGATGGGCTTGGACACCGGGGTCTGGAAGTCCATTTCAACGAGCTGAATCCAACCGCCCGGCTTCATGCAGCCTATCAGGTTGCGAAGTACCAGTGGAACTTCTTCCGTCTTGAACAATGGGATGACGAATCGTTGGTGCACGAAGTCGAAACTGTTTTTCCACGCAGCGGGGAACTCATCTACCAGGTTTTGCTTCACTATCTTTAGAGGAGGACTGTCGTTGAGGGGTGGATATCCTTCGGGGCTTTGAGACGCAAGGCGTGAGCCCGGGTGAAGGGTATGTAACTAACGGATAGGACTTGGACTTACGCATTGTCAAAGCCAACAAACTCTGTATCTTCGGGGAAGATGGACTTGACATCCTGCATCCAATAGCCTGGAGGATATTAGCATCACGAGTGAAAAATCCACGAATCAGTCTCATACCATCCGCAGTGGCGGCGTCAAGAACTCGCATGCTTGAACGGTTCAAATCAATCGGCGCCAGGACCAAACCATCGGCGCCTCCTTTCAGCCATTCGTGCTGGTTCTGCATTCGCTGTGCTTCTTCCACGTTTCGGGGCAGAAAGTATCTGCTTCCGACATCTTCGACGTTCTCTTCCGAAAGCTTGGCTTCGCTGCTGATGGTCATGTTGCTTCGAGGCTGATTCAGGTTTGGTTATGACGGATTCTGTCTGTGGCAAAAGAAAAAAAAGACGTTCACTAGAGGAGGGTGCTTATCGACCTTTTATCGATATTTTGATATGTACCGGGCTCCTATTCAAGGGATTATCGTATTGTCCTCGTAGGCGACTATCGTAGCGCTCGCTATAGGGGCCGGAGAGTAATCGGACCCAAATACGAATCATCCCTTATTTTCCGGTATTCATTAATTCGATCCATCTGTAAGCTGGCTTCCAGGCAGCGGAGAACACAGGAGGGCGAGAGGACCCTTGAGGCCAGCCCCGTAAGTCGCCGATGCTGAACGAACCCTTTTTATGTCCAATCTCGGAAACAAACTCCGTCATCGTCTGCACGCCCTCGCAATCTACTATGAACACGACAACTACGGCAGATACGAAAGAAACAAAATTGACAATGTCAAATCGTAGCCTATCCGCGGCAGGTAGGAATCGTCTTTTTGGTATTTGGAGTAAACTCGAGATATGCTGGCACATGTCCGAGTGACATTTAGAGCAGTAAGATAGTTAAGAGTGACGAGGAAACAAGAGGAGCACGCGAAGATAAGGGGCGGATTGAAGGCGACGATTAGGAAAACGGTGAAGGGAACGGGATTTTTTTTCGGTTTCGGGCGTTTCGTAGTAAGATCGGGGAGGAGACGCGGTCAAAGGAAAAGGAGGTGAAGGTAAAGGGCATCGCACGATTAAGACAGGAAAAAGGGAAGCTGTCCAGCGAGGACGAAGGGGAATGGAGGAGAGTCATCGCTCGCATCGAGGAGTGAGGTTGAGTGAGTGAAAGGCGGAGGTTCCAAGGGGACGAGTTGAGCAAGTGGAGGGTAGAGACAGAAGGAGATGATGCCCGGAGGTTTGGTGCGGTAGTGGTCGGAGAATCGTGCGTGAAGGCGGAAGAATATTTAGTTGAAAAGCAAGCCGGATTTCGAGATGCAGTGCGTTATGAAGCGGTCTCGGAGTGGACAGGGATCGAATCGGGAGATTCAAGTTGTGATTCAACGCAACGCAAAGTGATCCACTGGATCACTCAAGACTTGGTATCTAACGCACGTGGACCCGTCCATCGCAGCAAAACTTTTGCCTCTTGATCATAGAAGCGACGCATGAGATGAGGGAATACATCAAGGGATTTGGAGGAAGGAGAATGAAACAAAAAGCAAAAAAAAAAGAAAAGAAAACGCGCTTGCACATGACCGCCGCTGATCATGACCGACAGTCTTTGGGTCGTTAATGTAAAGAAACGCAAAAAGCCATGCCGGGCTCCCCAAAAGCCTCCGAGGCTTTTACTCCTGGGGCAGCTGGCTGCGGCGAGTCTTCTCGGCCTCGAGGTTCTCGTAAAGAAGGTACAAGGCCTTCTCGTTGGCCTGAGCAGATCCCATGATGGTGAACATGCGTTCACCGGTCTCATCGTGGGGAGCCTTGGCGATCGAGATGCGGGCGCCGGAGCTCCGACGGATCTCGGTGATCTTGCTGCCAGCGCGACCGATGATGCATCCGACCATGTCAGCGGGGATACTGATGTTCTGAGTCTGGATTTCCTCGCCATCTTCAGTCACCATGGGGTATCCGCGAGCGCCGGCATCCGAGGATCGCCGGTTGTAGCCACCGTTGTCACTGAAATCGGCACCATTACCGGTACGGTTGTACTGACGGCTGGCGTACCCGTTGTTGCTCGCCGGGCTGCTCTGGATGGGCTGAGAACCACCGAGAGACGCACGAACAGCAGGGTTGTAGAGGACGGTACCGGTACCGCGCTGCCAGTCATCAATCAGGCACTTGCCAATCTCCCAGACTGCCTTCTCGATGCCTTCGGGGGTGCCTTGCACCTCCACGATGCGCTCCGTAGACTGAGGTAGCATCTCCTTCTGAGCGACCATTCGCACACCAGATGCATCCTGAATATGCTTGATCTTCAGACCCTGGCGGCCGATGATAGTGCCCATCTGGTTGTGAGAGATCAAAAGGCGAACGGCTGAAAACAAGTTAGCAAACGGTCGGGTCCAGTTCAAAACCAAGGCAGATAATCAAGTCGGCATTTCATCGTTCCGGTAAAGCCGCGAGATAGGAAATGCCTCAGTCCATTAATGAGGGAAGAAAGAAATTCGAGTGACTAACGGTGGGTTCCATTGTTGGAGACGATGCCGCCCATGCCCATTTGCGGGGCGCCTTCCAGCAAACCCTTGGCAACGATTGCGTAGGCCTGAGCAGTACCCTGCAGAGCACCGGTGACGGTCAAGACCCGGTCATGCACACCGGGAACGACCTTGCTCACACCGGCCTTGACACCAGTCTCATCGCGAAGGTCGGCCACATTCTTGCCGGCCTTGCCGATGATGACACCGGCCTCCTTGGAGGAAACGATCGCACGCAGAGTCAGCATCGACTGAGCGTACTCTTCTTCGGTCTTGGGAACGATGTCCATGGCGTCCTGGTCGATGGAGTCGTTGAAGGCAGCATCAGGCATAGGCTCTTCGCCCACGGGAAGGGCGGTCTGGTGAACTTCGGTAGCCTCCATTTTTATCGGCTATTCAATCGAAGTGGAAAGGATTTGGAGAGGTGAGTTAGCGACTAGGAGGAGGGAGGTGGCGGTTGGCGGAGGTCACACGGTCGCAACGGCGTCAATGGAGGGGAAATTACTGCGCGGGCAAGGTCAGTATCTGCGATGATGAGAACGCAGCGCACATTGACGGGGGTATTGCGCGACGGGCGAATACGTGTGAAACCCAGGAGCGACGAGGTCGACCCGGCTTGAATGTTGGGCGACGTACCGATGAGGGACCGAGATGGAAGGTGGAGAAAGGTGGGAGAGAGGGGAAGGCGACGGGAGATGCAGGAGATCCCGGGGGTGGTGGGAGATAAGGAGAATGAGGAGAGAGGGGGAAGGGGAAAGGTGAGGAAGAGGAGACGAGGAGAAGGACGATGAGGGTGTGTCGATGGGAAGTGAAAGGTGAAAGAGTTAAAGCGTTGGTGGAGGGAACGTTGTGAGTTAAGCGGAGACGCCAGTTGACCAGGGACTGTTTATGTACACGCCACACTTTAAAATCTATCTTTTCTTTACTCGTCCGCCACAAACACCACCTTTTGCACGTTCATTGCATTGAACAATTCATACGCTTCCACTGCCTGTGACAGAGGCATGATCTTTTCGGTCATGAACCTGGTTGCAATGATGTTAGCGCATTTGTTTCCAGGTCTTTTTTACACATCTGGAAAGACGTTTGTCTCGAACCACCTTATCGACGTCTTATTGAATGTTCTTTTGGGATAAACTTACCCAAGCTTATGTTGATTCTTCTTCAGAACCGCCAGTGCCTTGTCAGAGACCGAGCGCACTGGGCACCGGCCCATCTGAACAGTCAAGTTCTTATTATAGGCGTCGTTGCCATCCCAAGGAATCTAACAAGAACCCCATCAGTACAGGCATTACCCTTTCGGAAGTAAAACAGAGCTTACCTCGGCGTTGTGAACTCCCACACTGCTAATGGTTCCCCAGGGTCGCAGCAAGTCGTACGCCGTTCGCAGAGCAGGGCTGAGGCCAACGACCTCAATGACGGCATCGGCACCCCGGCCATCAGTCAGCTCCAGCACACGCTTATCCAGACCCTCGCGATCCGTCATGAAGTTCCATGGCTCAGCGCCGAGCGACTTGGCAAGCTCCAGTCTGGACGGGACCGAGTCGACGGCCAACAAATGCTTGGGCTTGAACTCGAGAGCGTTGATGAGCGCGCAAAGGCCGACGGGGCCACAGCCGATCACCACCACCGTCTGTTCGGCGATCTGCTCCTGGCTAGAGTTCTTGAATGCGTTGCTGGCGGCAAAGTAGCCCGTGGGGAAGATATCGCCCATCAGGACGAGATACTTGTCATCGACACCTTCCGGGGCCTTCATGACGGTGCCCTCGGCATTGGGGACGCGGACCTAGAGCAACCATTAGTATTGGATGCTATACATTAGACCAATGAATTTGAAATTGGCGCACATATTGGGCTTGACCACCGTCCAGGCGCTCGCATCCGAAGAGGGTGTTCTTCTCGCAGCGCGAAGAGAAGCCCTGCTTACAGTAGAAGCACTTGCCACTATCAAAACGTCAGAAATGCAGTACAGTGGACCAAATCGAACAGAAAACATACCAAGAAGTCGTAAAGGAACTGACCACGCGATCACCTTTCTGCAGCGTCTTCACGGCACTGCCGACCTCAACAATTTCACCCATGAACTCATGGCCCATGATAGGCCCCGGCGGGCTAGGCTCAATGCCACGGTATGTATGAAGATCACTAAAACAGCCCATCAGACTCAATTCCATGAAATCTATATAATGCATTAAAACTCACCTCCCACATAGCGCCGTATATCCCACCTTAACAACAACATCCTCCGGATCCTGCACCGAGGGAATCGGTCTCTGTTCAACGGCGACCTTGAACGGCTCCTTAAAAACAACCGCCTGCATCATTCCCGGGATCGACATATTTGCTAATTCTGGGCAGCTTGATGGAGGCTTCACACTTCAATGTTGCGGATTGGAAAGGTGGGGCTTAGCGAGGAAGTCAAATGCGGTGATTTCGACAGAATTGCCGGCCCGGTCGGCTGCGAGTGCCTTGGGAAGGGGGTTCAATCGAGCAATTTGCGGGTCCCGTTGTCATTCTGTGGGTGGGTCTGATTACATTCTACGACTACGGTTAAATGGGTATGTCCGGCGAAAAGACGGGGCCGGAGGGTCAACTAGTTCTGTTTGAGGGCAAATTCCAGGTATGGACATTTAAGTTTTAGAGGGGCGGATGGATATGGCTCCGTAGATATCGATGGACATGCCACTAGGTTCGGGGGTTACTTAAGAGATGAATATCAAAGTCGACCTTATGTGGCCCCGTCATCTGGCGCGATTCCCCCAAGGTTCCCCAGTAGATCCCTGTCTCTCTTCGGTGCAAATAGGCGACTCTACGGCGACAACAATCATTTCTTATCCAGCCCGTGTTGGACTCCGAGGGATGTTAGAATCAATTTTTTAAATCAAGATGCACAAGATAGCTTCTAAATCAAGACAGTGGCCACACCGTGATGTCGAGAATGCATTGCCTGGAACCTCCCATTGCGCCCAGAACCCTGTCCTGCAAGTGGTTCGGTCATCGGCTTCAATAAAGAAGTCCCATTGCAAAAAGGAAAGTGAAGAAACCCATGCGCAATGCGCAACGCCTGTCAAAAACACCGAAGCTGGGAAAGATGAAGAGGGGAGATAGGTGTGGTATCGAGTTCCGAGAGCTCATCGGTCGAGACCATACCGGGGGTGTCGTTGGTCAAGACCATGCCCTTTAACAGACGATGCACAACAGCTCCTCTTCCAGAATGAACTTGCCCTCCTTGTATTTCTCGCTGCTCTCGTACGCCTTGTCGTACTTCCACCCTACCGTCTCCTTGCACTGCCGGCAGTTGATGTCGCGCACAATGTGTCTTCCGGTCGTCATGTTACGTTCGACGGGATCGGATTGGATGGTGTTCACAACGTTATTGAAGAGGTAGGCTTTGCCATGTTGGCCGCGGAAATTCTGAAGTGACGTGTTGGGTCAGCAGCTGTCGGGCCAACACGCAAAGCACCTCCAAAAGAGAGAAAGGGGAAACTCACCCGGCTGATAATGTCATTGTAATCTGCAAGGTGAGTCTTGCATGCCTTGCATCCGAAAATCTTGTTGGAGGTCAGGTAGACGTTGTATGAGAGACCCATGATGGCTGGTTGGTGTTGCGGTCCGGGGAGGACGCGCAAGCTATGGTTTAGCGGCGGGTGGTACGGAAACGGGTGAGATGGGAGAAGAGGAAACAGCAGGTTTGGTCTCTGAAGAGCTCTGGCAGGAGATGAGGCTCGAGCGTGATACAGGAAAGTACCCGGCCTGCGGTCCTCAATAAGGAGTGCCCCGTCCTGGCCGGCTCAAATAAAGGCCCTGCTTTCCTCTTTGTCTTGTCTTGGTTTATTTGTGATAGTCTTATTTGTCGAGCCAGCTCTGACAAGAGTGCTTGAGACGTCAAGGAAGCCTGAGGGGAGCAGGTACGTCGTCAAATACGGGGAGCTGACGGATCGCTGACGATAAGGTCTCTCCGCACGATAAGGTGGCAGTGTCGGGATTTGCGGAACGAGCACACCGAAGAGCCTCCTCCTTGGTAAGGTCAGAAAGGTGAAGCTGGATCAAGGGAAAGATTGCGGAAATAGTCCAAGTTGGAGTAGTCGGAGAGATTTGAATCAAGAAAGTCAGGCTCCTGGACGGAGGCCTCAGGCGCTGCCCCGCACCGGATCGGGCGCGATCAGCTGCTGTTTACAAGCCGCAAGGTTTACCGTCGACGAAGCTCAACTCTACGGCATGACGAAACAAGGAATATACGAGGGCGTTGCGTGCGATATCTCTATTTTGGTAAATTCACAAAAGATCCCTGTACAATGCGCCAGTAAAATGCCCTTCTGCATAATGACCATATTACACGGTCCAGACGTGGCACTGCCTCGACTTTACTTTAGGCTGGCCGCCTAAACCAGTGACTCACTCATAATTCCTCACATATCGGCCAGGGAGTTCAACATCCCACATCGGCCGCTCCACCACTGCAACCTCCAGGTTGCCACTCGGGCTCTGCTCCTCGGAATCCTCACCCGGGGCGAGGGGGACGATGCCGAGGATGTCACGGTACTTGTAGGTGTGCCACCAGCGGCGTGCAGGTTGAGCCGAAGTGCCGTTGGCTAGCTGCTTCTTCGGAGTATCTCCGTTGACTAGCTTGCCCTTGGGTCCCTTTTGCGGCGTTCCAATCTCGATCGCAGCTCCATCTTCGCGTCGGAGACGGGCCAAGTTGGTCTCGTTGGTGGCTGCGAAGGCCTCGTCATACTCGTAGGCTTCATCATCCTCACCAAGTACACGGGGGCGTTCCTGGTCGAGAGAGACCCACTCGCCCTGCGATTCATCGCTTCCAACGATCTTGCGGACCTTCGTGCCAAGGTGAATATCCATCTGAGACCGGGGGATCCGATCACCGGCGCCGCTATTGGCCTTCTTACGGTCATTCTCATCATCTTCAGATGGGTCGCGCTTGCGCTTGGATGCCTTGACGAGCTGACCGGCGGACTTATCCTCGGCGTCTGCTTCCTCTGGGGACGGGAAGTCTTGCAAGAGGTCAAACATCCACAACCAAGAAGCTCCGTACAGCCAGAGACGCTCCCGGCCATCAACAAGATCCCACATGCAGCCCATGGCGCGATCCTTCACTCCGCGGAACTCCGCAGGGAGATATGCCTTGGGGTTACGTCTTGACCAGTCGGAGAGTTTGCCGCTACGGGCTTCGAATTCGATGAGCTGGTGCTCGCTCGTGAGGACCATCAATCGGTCCTCGGTGGACTCAGTGTGGTTGGCGCCATTTGATAGTGCCTTCAAAGAGGACTTGTGAGGGCGGAAGGACAACAGGGTGATACCAGACTTCATTCGGGGAATAGGAGATTCTTTGGCACCGAGAAGCCAGCGTTCACCTTCAATCGAAACGTCCTCGTCCTCGTCATCAGACGATTCGGCATCAGAATCAGCGGCACCGTTGGTCTTAGAACGGTCATTTGTGGCAGGGCCAGTCGCAGCACTCAGCACCCAGGTATCCACGCAGCCAGACAGATCACCGGCAGCCAGAATCTTGCTGTCATCAGAAAAGACGACGGAGCGTACCGTCCTCTCGTAGTTACCCAGAGTACCATGCGAGGCCTTCTCATGTCGTACATGCCGCGAGGCACGCTTGATGTTGGCGAGCTGCGGCAAAACTTTAGGCTTTCCGGTGGCTGTGGAAGCCGGCTGAATTCTGGCGACATAGAGATCGCTATTGGGTCGGACAACACAGAGCCATCGGCTGTCAGGGGAAACGACCACGAGACGTGCACCTTCATCGGAAAGAGCCTTGGGAACATCGATCTTTTGGATGCGCAGGGTGCCCTTCTCGTCACCCTTGCGGCGACGCACGGTAAACAACTTAACGTCGGAAATTGTTGCGACAGCAAGAATCTTTCCGTCCGAGGACAGCATAGCTGATGTGATATTCTCTTCGCCCTGAGTAGAACACGATCGTCAGTAAAGTTTCGCTAGGCTGTTGAATAAAAGTTTTTGCTTACCTGGATCATAACCTTTGCAACGAGTCTGTGTCGCTGGCCGTCAATATTGTCGTGAAGAGAAACCGGGCCTCGAGATACACGCCACAAGCTGACTTCTCTATCCCAGAAACTCATGACCAGTCGAGACGAGGGAGCAGACGTCAATTGAGGGATTTGCGGCAGGCTAGACAATTTGCGGTGGTGCTCTTTTCCGAATTCACGCAGCGGCAAGACAACGGGAGTGGCATCGGGACCTGCAAAAAAAAAAAAAAAAAAAAGAATGAGCAACCATGAAGTTGGATCCGATGGGAACAGATACATACCTCCAGAAACAGCAATGCTGATATCTTTTGTCTCGTAGACAGCGAAAGTCTTAACATCGTGAGAGTGGTATCGGCGATGCATAACCTCTGCCCACCGAGATTTCTTATCTCCCTTCTCGCCCTCCTTCTTGCGGTAAACGACCGTTCTCTGGTCTGCACCTCCGCTGATCACAGTGTCTCCGTTCGCGGTCACGGCGACGTCAAGAACATCTGCCAGATGACTTTGTATCCGCTGGATGAGGGAGTAGTTCTTGGCATCCCAGAAGCGGATTTCACCGGCAGAGTCTCCAGAGACAATTGTACCATCGGGCAGACACTTGACTGCCCAGACCAACAATTCTTTCGGGCCGCCCGACGGGCCCTTTCCAAGCGAGATTGTGCGCAGTTGCTGGCCATTGCGGATATCAAATAGACGAATGGAGCTATCCGCATAGCCGGCGACGATGGTGTGGCGGTTCTGGAAGGTAACGCTGAGCACGCGAGCTCTTTTAGTGGAGGGGCGCATCAAGCGCAGGAACTTAACATCGTCGTCTGCAGTGGAGAGGACCACGATGGATCCATCCGCACATCCAGCGACGAGGTGCTGTCCGGTGAACTCGCCCTCGGCGGGAGGAAGGAATTTTCCATCCTTGCCTCTCTTCGTTGGCTGCCAGCGCGGCTGAGCCGCAAGACACCAAATTTCCCCGTAATTTCCGCTGGAGTGACGCAGAGGACGTCCCTGCTCGATATCCCACTCGGTGACAGCCGTCGAGTAGCCAATACTGAACAGACGCAGTTTGCCCGGCAGCTTGGAGCCGTCAGGTCCCTCCTCGGAGGGATCGAGAGTCCAGGTAAGACCCTCGATACTGCGATCCTTTCCACCGCGCAGCACCGTCTCCTGGAACCAAGCCCCGCGCAGAGGGTTCCATATTTCGATATCGCCGTTCGCACGACCGATCGCAAGTCGGAGGGTAGGCACGCCACGTCCAGCAAGATCAGCAGATGGCGGGTGCGAAAAGGCGAGCGAGTTGATCGCCTGAGGGTTGTAAGACACAAATCGGCAGCGGTGGATATCCATGGCTAATGTGAGGGCTTCTTGAAGCCGAAACGCTCTTGCAGATCGAATATAATGTATGGGTGCGAAAGAACGAAAATGGTGGCGCTGGATTATCAATT
Organism: Penicillium sp. S103-07; assembly: GCA_037042055.1. Taxonomy (NCBI): domain Eukaryota; kingdom Fungi; phylum Ascomycota; class Eurotiomycetes; order Eurotiales; family Aspergillaceae; genus Penicillium; species Penicillium sp. S103-07. The sequence goes on from JAXQJQ010000003.1 coordinate 732,896, forward strand.
CAGATCAATTCCAACTCGGGCTGCGACGCCAGCCCTTAGATGCTCATCTCGTAGACTCGGAATGGTATTGTCGTGCGGTGTCGAAGCTGTCCGTCTGCTGCGCCGTCACTTTTTTTTCTTTAGATAAATTTTAGCGGGCCGGAATATCTTGGCGGAAGGTTCTGGGTCACGTGAGTTTATGCCCCGCTTATCAGGCACCAAATTTGGAGGCATTGACAAAACCATTTGTCGCACCGGGAGTTAGTTTCATGGTAATAGAACAATGTTTATCGGTCCAAAGTCTGGAATAAAAAATAGTGAAGATGAAAAGTTTTCAGGATATTGCAGATTGTCTTCCCGAAAAATGCCGCCGGGCTAGATGAACCGAGTAGCAAATGTAATTTGAAATAAAACCAAGCAAGTAAGTTACAACCGCAGTTAAGCACAGGGCCCGTCATGACTGTTTGAGCAAGGTTCAGGTCTACGTTTTCAGAAACACAACGTACGCCGTGACGAAGCGGTATATTTTGGATTTCCAGCCGCCCGGAGTTTCCAATGCGGAATATCAAATCAATCAATTGGCAAGGAGCGGTCTGTTTTCTTATCAGGCATTCCATATATAGACCGGTCAGCGGTTGCTGATCAGAAGTGCTAGGCCGTTCATGCTTTAATGGCGATTAGGGGATACGGCAGCACTACTGGATATCTACGCGTCTCGACCCCGGACGGTTGGGTAATAACCCCCAATTCGGATATTGGTAGCGGCTCCGTCATATGCTAAAAGGTAGTGTGGATAGACCGGATATGCCAGAAGTAAGGAATTTGTTAGCGACATCGGGTAATGCACAGACATGTCCAGCTGAAAGAGTTACTGATGGCCCACGAGCGCGTGGCGTTCGGCCAATCCCCGATGCGAAGAAGACCGGCGTTCAGATTCCATATTAGTGTTGCTTCGCACTGCATGCAAGTTCTGCCTGCCTTCATTAGGCGTGCCACGTCAGAAGCAGCCCCATTCGACTTTGACATGGTGTGGCTGGTCTATCCTGAATCATGCATTTCTTATGTATCAGATTCCAGAGCATCGTCGCACCGGGGCGCTCTGATAGGGCAGATTGTCCTTGGTAGTGCAGCCGGCATCCGATCGACACTGCCAAAGGGTAGGATGAGAGTAGGCAGTGGCTGACCGGGGGGGTTTTCTGTCCCGGTTTGATTGGACGGGATCACGGCAGTGCGCGAGAGGAAAAACGAGCTCAGATGCTCTTCTCCACTCAAGTGGTCATTGCTGCCGTTAGCATCCATGGAAGCTTTCCACGGTGGGATTGCAGGTATTTCGATGCGAGGGCCCGGATAAAGGTCCGCTGGGACATGATTGTTGGCCGGTAGGTTCACGCTGACGGGCGAGGGCTCAGACGCATCGACAGTCGGGTAAGATAAGCACTAGGATCTTGTCATTTTGCGATCGCGGTGTTCCCCGGCTCTATCTCAATCCGAATAGTAATTCGGGTCGAACTCAATTCACAAGGTTCCAGGTGGCCCTCGTACACTGCCTTGATCTGTGTTAAATTGAAAGACCCACCGGGGGCTGTGTTAATGGCACGATCTCGCGAGATCTGGCCCCCAATACCCCGCTTCGAGCGTCCGGATCCCGCCCTGAAACCGATCAGCTCCTGGGGCCATGACCAGACTCTGGGCTTCATTCACGGTAGATCGATTGCACCATCAGATCATGGTTCAATTCGAGTGCCTTGGGTTAATATAATTCGTGCTCTGCCGGTCAGGATCTGGGAACTAGTAGCAGCTCGGACGCACTTTAGCGAACCTAGAAACCGACTATCAATGCCCAGCTCAGGCCTTTCGCCCCGTCGTGATAGTCCTCTAGCCGGAAATACAGAGACAGGGGGCCGAGAGACTAGGACATCCCCGTCCGGACCTAAGGCTTGGTTAAGTTCATCGGCGTCGACCAAGGGAACGAGACTCCGGATCAGCAATTTAAACGCATTGTCAATCTCAAGCAATGGCCGAATCAGCACGCGTGAAAGGCTCGACAGGGATTCGCGCCGAGTCCGGAAACCAAACCCATGTCCCAGGCCCGTATACGGACAGTGGCCGACCCGCTGATCTATGTGGTTGTCGCACGAGGACGTGATTTTCACGATACTCGGTTTCAGTCTTTTGGAAAGTTTGATACCCATTGCGAGGGTATCTTGTGCAATGAAAATCCATTTCGTTGAATCTTCTCCGTGTCAGCCACAAGTCAAACAAGCGAACGCGCAAGACTAACCCGAAGTGTGGGACGCGAGCCCGGCGATGACGGCATCACTCGCATGCCGAGGCCGCGGTATGGGGCGCCCTAAAATTCATTCTATCCTTGCACCTGCAGGGAGGCGTGATGGTAAGCTCGGGAGAGTTACAAGGATTTCATAAGTTTGAGGTCTCTAGGATTCCACTCCCCATTTCTGGCCGCACAACCCTTTTATCCCTTTTGAGCCGAGCGCCGTCGAGTTAGGTAATCCGTAACTATACAGAAAGCTCCGAAGTGGAGACACTGTTCTTTACGCGACGGGTATTCTCCACTATGTTTCATACACTAAACTATATTCGGTCTAGTACCGTAATGAATAGACTTACTGCTCCGATTACCTTTCGCTTGCAATCGGACAGGTCTTGCCTCGAAGCAGGGAGTAAATGAGTAGACCCTGGAAATACTTAATTGCTACATTTGCCCCCTGAATGATCAATGTAAGTGCAGTCAAGAAAGGGACCGCAAATGCTCTTCAGCAAGCCAAACACAGCTTAAAAAAGGGGCGGGGAAAAGGGGACGAATTACGCCCCAAACCCATGGTTGAGCCTCCACATGCCTCGCCCGAGTGGCATCGCTATACCCAAAAGGGTCATATTGTCTTCACCATTGGATTCGCGTTGCTAATTAGCACCACTCTTATTCGTTGTGGGGGTACACGCGAAGATTTTTGCCAGCTCCATGCTTGACGTTGAACTACTCTCTTTCCCTCGATCTCGAGATAATTTAGTCGAAGCAGCGGTCGGCAATTGAATTACGTGAATAAATATGGGTTGGAGACGAACATTCACGGGATCTACGTTGTTTCGGAGGACAAGTTTGGTGTTGGACTGAGCTGAAACGTGATGCAAGCTTGACGCAGCTTGTCCACGACCCAGGATCCTCTTCCAGCTTAAGGAACTACAAGAAAGGAAACTTCTGACACGGTGGAGTTGTTCCCACTACTACTGCAGAGAAAAAAATTCGCGGCAATAAACACCTCTCCGCAGAGGGGCACGAAACAGAAAAATTCTCACCGGTCAGGACCATTTGTTTTCTTCGATACGTAGGAGTCAAGAAGACGATGAACATCATAGCTTAGACAAAAAAAGTGATTGGGCTAAAATGTAAAAACCGATATTAGTGATATTCCAATGTGGCAGGCATGTCGCATTCTGATGGTGTGTTATATATGTCATTATCTGTGGACGAATTAAGAGATAGTCCATAAGCACAGATCAAGAGTTGTCGACGAGGAGCTGGAATTCTTTTGTGGTTAGTATCGAAAGCTCTGGAAAGCCTCAAATTTTCCTTTTTCAGTACTGACCGTTTGTGTGTACGGTATCCGCTGCATCCGACCATCGCCACCCGCTCTGTCACGTCAAAACGGCAGTGGATCGGAAACCTGTCAACGGGGCGGGGCGACCACAAAAGAGCTTTTCTGGATAAGTTGCCTTGCCCACCGTACGGTCCAGGTGAAAAACGGTCACGATTATTCCATACTGCCGCGCGCTACCATGGTTATTTGATGCCGGTCCGGCCCTGCTGGACAACCAGTATTGAAGGTGTGGAGTTTTGGTTATGTACTCGGATGGATCGGAGGCTTTCCATGGTTGAGGCGCCCCAACTTGTCAGAGACAAAACTTCGACAGTGGGACGTATTCCTTTTCTCGAGGCCAAAACGGATCTCTGCTCCATTTCAATGCGTTTTTTCCCCTTCTTTCCCCTTCAAAGTGGGCTGTGGTACAGATGTGTACTGTACGGTATGTATATCCCACCGCGAGTCTCGCAGTCTCGCAAACGAACCCTACTTGAAAACGGGATGATTCGGCATATTCGATGTACCATACTATGTATGGAAACAGAATTGAAAGACAAAGCTGATAAGCTTCAATGGAAAATACTCAAGTGAGGGTCTATCTCGGTGTGGCCTGGATAACTACCAATTAAGGCCACACCTATTTCAACGAAAGCAAATCACAATGTGAGCTGCGACTCATTCAAGGCTGGTATTAGACCAGCACAGCGAACAGTGCTCGGGCACCGTAGATCACGAGACCGACGTAAGAGTCCGAGGCCCAGACTCGAGCGGTGGCGGTCTCAGTGCTACTTCTCACTCGGTTAGTAATAAACTACGGGGGACTGTTTCCCTTGCAGTGGGAATAACATGATCTGCAGGAACGCGCTTCAGGGCAAACAGGCAATGTGGTAAAACCCAGTGGAATGATCACTTCTGATGTTTCTGACCCGCAAATGCGCAAGGGCGAATATATCTATATCATGTCTCTACCCTGGGGTTGGGATCTTGCAGGAGCCAAAGAAACAGAGAAGGGTTTCATCGAATGAGATGTCTCGCTCGGAGATTAAGGTATTCCCTAGCAAAGACCCATCATTGACCTGCATTTCCTGGGCCTTGAATTGGAATCGGGCGAGGATCGGGCAGAAAGCGCACCTTGAAGTAGAGTGAACGCGACCGAGCCAGGTCGATCACCGCGCCATGCCCGCCCCTTAAACCGAAGGCCCTTCCCAAACTGGGTGGGCACATCCGACATGTGTCAGCCCATTTCCAAGCCATCCAGGTCGCCATGGGTACAGCCGCGTGCTATCACTCCAAGGTCCATGGAGACAATGCATAACTACATGTTCTGGTGCTCTTCTCGGCCCCCAATCCACCCCTTTTTTCCGGGTTCAACTTGGGCCTCTTTGCAGTAACGCCGCCGCGTCCAATGGTCCCGGGATCGACGGCTTGGATGATGTTCGATTGGTCCGACTGGTCTGTTCTCGGTTCAGAGAACTGGGTTTGCGCCTTGGCTAGGTTGGGGACAGGGATCCGGATGGCAGTCCTTAATACTGAAGCGACCAAGTGTCGCGCTATGCATCTTATTTTAGAATACATAGGGGTTTTTAATGCTGCATAAGTGGATTAACGGTCCTGTTGCCTCGGGCACGAAGCCTTTTTGTCAAAAGTCCGAATCCAAATGTATTGGATGTGCGCTTGTCGTCCAACATGGAATAAGAAACGCTCCATGCGTTGCAACCGAAACACATAGCCCCTTGTTGCTCCGAGCCCGTCCACTAGATTGCTGAAACTTGATCCGCCAGGCTCTGCATGGTGCCGGATTCCTGGAGCAAAATCTTATGCAAATTCGCGTTTGAAGGGGAGTATGCCGAACTTTGCGAAATGATACATTCCAAGAGCTGAGGTATCCCGACTATTGGAAACGCACGACGACAGAAACGACAAGGTTGCCCATGGCTGTATGAGGATCGTTACGAAAGTCCCGGGCATGCCCGGGAGACAAATCTCGACCATTGAACACTGTGAGAGGCGCCGGCTCCTGCAATGGACCGTGGGTTACGTTTGCGATCTACCTCTCTGCATTCTGACCGTGCCCATCACTATCACCACTTGAATGTCCCTTACGTGGCCAGGTTGTACAGCCCGAGGCCACGGTAGAGATAAGCAACATGTTCGCCTTTCCCCCTTTTTCAATCAATCACCCACGAGGCATCGGACAAGTCGAGACCACTCGAGGCCTGCAATGTTCTAGTTAAGGGAAATGAATGCCTCCATTCTGCACAATCCCCTTCCCGTCCGCATAATCGGGTGGGTTTAGGAAGCGAGCTGCATGGTCCGTTGCAGTACGGAGCGGTCCATATTACACCGTCGATCCAGGAATCGTGCCGGTCGGAATGATCTCACGTCTTCATTGCAAAAACGGCCGACTCGCATAAACGCCCATCGACTGTGTAGTCCCCATGGGTGGACGAGTGGCTAAAGTCTAACACCCGTTGACCTTACAGAGCGCCTAATAAGGGTCCAAGCAAGGGGACCCCCAGTAAACTCCGAGTCGCACCATTAGTCCTCGCGATCGTGATCTATTGGTTGGGTTTTGACTGAGGTGAGCAAAACGTCGCATGTCCCCTTGTGTACCTGTGTGCCTGTGGGGTGCACCCGTGCATTTGACGACCTTCTGGAAATAGGAAAGGGGGGAAGTCGATCCAGGCATCTGTTCATTGCAAACCTTATCTGGGGATGCGAGGTCGGGGACAAAGAAGTGCATCCGTCGGGTCTCACAGGCTGCCAAGACGGAGGGAGTAGTCCCACGTAGGAATCGTCGCGCGTGCGACCAAACCGAGGATGACGCGCAATCGGGGAGGAAACGGGATGAGCTGAGCCCGCAAAGATCGATCGGGGACGCGAAGGAACGCGAACGAAGTAACTTCAATCGAATCAAGTACCATGGAAAAGGAACCGGGAACGTGGAGCCACTGGTTGCTTGGAGCCCGAGAGAGAACTTGCTTTTACGACCGAATTGTCCCCCACATGGAAACGCAGGCGAGGTGAGATCCCTGCTAGACCGAGGAGGCTCGGGTCCAGAGAAGCCACAGAGAGTGTCCACCGGCTGAAGGACTTACGAATGGCTGGGGAAAGGGGAAGGAAGTCCAGGGCCATCCTGGCCAGTCAGGCAGCGTAGGCGGCAGAATGCCCTGGAACGCGAGCGTATCGGAAAGGCCAAGAGGGCTGGACGGGTGAACCATTCAGGGCCCAGTACAGCGCTAGCAGCCCAGGGGGCCTTCTATGACGAGCCAACGGGAGTCGACTTGCATGCGCGGTACGAGTCGATCTTAGGGCCCCTTGTACCGTTTCAAGGAGACGGGTATCTACCACCACTCTAGGACTAATAAAGTATATGCTGGAGAGTGGTAAAGTAAAATGCCTTGCTGGGTGACGACGGATGGGTAAATCAAAGTCGAAAACAAGGGCATGGCGAATGGAGACGCGGTGGAATATCGACGGAGATCTCCCCACCGGGAAAGGAGGAAATACTAGATTGGGTGATTTTCGAATATCGTGAGCCAATTTGGAGAATGGTGAGCCAGTCGGGCTGGCAGAAGATCGAAATACTGTACTTCGGCACTAAGTGTATGCGGAGCAAAATGACTGGGTCGCGGCGGACCCAGATACTGTACTCAGATACGCAAAACCCAATGGCTGAAAACGCGACACTGGCAACTCTAATTGATGGCCGCGGCATCGGTGATAAGGACGGTCTTCGACTATTGAATCGCTCGGTTACTGCCCTCTCGTCGATACATCGCCAACCTTGGGAAGTAAAGGGAGGGTGTAATGTGCCCGTTTGCCACGCGAGCAAGGGCCACTCCGGGCACAGGCCGTCACTCCTGAATCGCACCGGCGTGGGAAATTGGAAAGGGAAACACGCCAATTTCAACGAGCTGGAATCAGGTGTATATGCGAATCGTTATTTTTATTTCCGGTCTTACCTTTGAAGTACATACTGTATGTACACCAATCCCTGTTCTGCTCCGCCGTGAGGTCGAGAGTGGAGGCCGGCGTAAACCGTGGTTCAATACGTAGAGTTTAGCCCTGAGCTGAGGGCACAAGTCGACAGCTTCACGCACCACCGCGGCCCTTGACGGAGGAATACACATGCGAAACCACCGAACTCGTAGATTGAGGGTTTCAAACCAGCCAGTGGTGCAGCTCGTCCTTGCAGGGCCAGGGACAGGTCAAAATTAACCCCCCGCCTCCCTTACGATCAATACGTCGGCGTAATACCTCGATACCTTCAGCCTCCACCCGGAAACCTCGTCATGACGGTACCACACAGCTAAGCTGCTGGTATCTCCGTCTCTTTTGTCTCAGCTCTCTCTTCTTCTTTTCTTTCCCACACCCGCCTGGAGAGAGAATCTAAATTCCTCCTCCTTGTACTCCCTCCTCCCCTCCTTCTCTTCTTCTATACTCTTTCTTCTTCCCTTTTCTCCTCCCCTTGCCAATTAGTGGAGAGCACGGAGAGTCTGGCTGAGAGAATCACTTCCTTCAGCCCTCCCTCCGGTCGAGTCGAATCCCCTCCTCGAACTTGACGATCCTCCTCAACTCGACGTTTGTTAGCTCAAACGGCGAACCCTTCGTCCCCGTCCGCCGGTGCCTCCCTGATCCCCGGACCCTCCGACGAATTCCCTCCCTGATCCAGCTCCTGCCGGCTAGACGAGCGACAGTGAGGACATCATCTCGAATTCTCTTCGGATGATACGAAAGCTCTTCGTTTTCGTCCTCTGATTGATTTCGAGCCTGATAGTTTGGTGAGTGGTGAAAATTTTGGGGGGTGTGCAGTGTGGTTGGGTTGTCCAGGCTGGAAATCTCGAAATCCCTCGGCTGTCATCGATACCAGTATACCCTCGACGGGAGGTATTGAGGAGTATAGACTGGAGATGTCGATATTGCCGTAGGCGGTTTTGTGGACTGCGAGGGAAAAAAGGGTCGATTCCGGAGAGCACCAGTTCAAGGTGGCCTCCGTGTGCCCAATATCCGAATACTCCAGACCCAGGACGCCGAGGTGCCATTCATCCCATTGTCAACTCTGAGAAATGCACATTGAGCCCGGGTAGTTGCGGAGATCACGGTATAAGTTGAAGGTCCTGGGTGGACAGTGGCAGGGGAAAAGGAAAAATGATTCGAGTGGAAAACACCGCGGAATGCACTTTCCAGGACCCCAGTGCCATGTTCTCCCAGGGCTTGGCTTGTTTATCAGTCTCAACTATCATCGTCCTGTCTTGCATCCGGGGTTGAATGGGTTGAATTAAGGGGTCATGAAAATCCTCTTCTAGGGTTGGACATGCCGAGAGGATTCGATGATCAACGCCAGGGCAACACATGCCGTTGACTGTCACTCTGTTGTCTCTGAGTGGGAATTGATTGACTGACTCTTTCCTCTCGATTCAGGTTTTTTCCAAGGCTTTTTGACCGTCGTCCCGTTCCGTCTGGATGACATCTGAGAGTCGTTGAACGACCCTTCTCACAGTCTGCTTTCAATCCGCTCGGAGGTTCGTTCAGAACACGTTAACTCGTGAAGTGTATGTCGTGACCATTCCTGTTGCCCGTTCCCTCCCCTGACGATCCGGTCCCTCCCCCTACATAGGGTCGTCCCTGTGTCCTGCACTCCACATTCCGCAAGTACACCCGGCCCCAGGGGTGAAGACGTTGACTCGTGCTTCGTCTCCAGGATTGGCATCCACCGGAATCTTAATTCATCGGATCCATTCCTGCGTTCTTGCCTAGCCTAGATGCCAACGCCGGTACGGTAAGGGTTGCATTGTGCCCTCTGCCCGAAGGCTTTCTACTGGGTTAGTATTCTCCGAAGGAGTTGACCACCCTTTTCCGCTGGCACTTGATATCAAATGCTCTTCCATCTCGTCTTTTCTTCTTTCACCTCACTCGTCATACTTCACGCTTTTCCCTTAATCCTAATTCCTAATCTCGGCACCGGTCCGCTAATACTCCAATTCCTTCCTACAGCTTTCACTTTGAAGGCTTCCTCCCGGCATTCCGGCTTTCTTCCCAGCAAGACTATTGTCTCGACGCTGGTGTCCACTCCTTAATCGTTACCAACTACAACTCCAGTCATTCATTTCACCAATTAATTTGCGACGACTGTCATTCTCTTAACTCCGTCGTTACCTGATCAGCCCCCGCTCTTCAGGTCCCTTCATTCGGTATTCAGCAAAGCTAATCAACCCTCGCCCCTCATTCACGGTCAACACTCAGGTGTCTTCGACAATCATGGATTACCTTCGTCCTCGATCTGGCTTCCAGCCTTGTGAGACATTCTTCGTGGAGGATGACTATCGTCTTCGTGCCGAGAAGCAGGCCAAACAGGAGCACGAGAAACTCGTTGCTCGTGAGCGGCAATATGCTATCGCGGATCAGCTGTCCAGACTCACCAGCGAAGAGCTTCGGGATGATGTCCTGAACCACATGCTGGAGATGGATGTAAGTTGTCGCTAGTCTTGACTTGAGTCTATATACATTGTGCTGACTATCACTACCGTTAGGGCCAAACGCTCCCGGACGTTGAGTCGATCGATATCCAAACCGAGATTCAGTGGTTCATGCGTCCGTACCTCCTTGACTTCCTGATCGAGGCCCACACTGCATTCCAACTCCTGCCGTCGACATTGTTCCTGGCCATCAACCTCTTGGATCGTTACTGCTCCAAGCGTGTGGTCTACAAGCGTCACTATCAGTTGGTTGGCTGTGCAGCTCTCCTCATCGCGGCGAAGTACAATGACAAGAAGGATCGTGTTCCCACTGTCAAGGAACTGAAGTCGATGTGCTGCTCTCTCTACGATGACGACATGTTCATCCAAATGGAGTGGCACGTTCTTCAGACCCTTGGCTGGACCATTGGCCACCCGACCGTGGACAGTTTCCTGCAGGTTGCCGTTCTTGACGAGGTTTACGACCCCGAGGTGGAGCACATGGCTCTCTACATTCTGGAGATTGCTCTATTCCACCGTGACTTTGTCTCTAAGCCTTCGTCTGAGCTCGCTCGGGCTGCATTGGCTCTGTCGCGCTGCATCCTCAACCGACCCCAGCCTCGTCACACCGACTGGGCCGCCCAGTATGACTCGATGACTCTCGTTGGCTTGTCCCAACAGCTTCACCAGCCCTCTACTGTCGTGGCTCGGAAGTATGCCTCGGCTCACTACTCGCGGGTCTCCAAGGTGCTGGAGCACTTCCTCAGCCGCCAGGCTTCGTTGGCTAACTATGCCCGTTGCACCCCGCCGGTCGAGACTCCAGTGGAGTCCAAGCCGTACAACGGGGAGATGGGCCTTGCCACCCCTCAGAAGTCTTCGCAGTTGACTGCCGTCCCACATGGGTACCTCACCCCGCCTATCACGCCAGAGAACGTGGGGTTTGCTCAGGCACAAATGAATAACCATGACCTGAGCCGAGGTGTTCCCACCGTGCCGGGCTGCTCTCCATCACCGACCCCCGATGCCGAGATGCAATACATGGCCACCGATGCCTACCAGCAGGAGGCCATGTATATGCAGCAGCAGCAGCAACTACAGCAGTTCCCGCAGTCCCAGATGGCAGTGGACCCGACGTATGTCGGCGGGATTTAAAGCAAAAGGACAACAGAAGAAGCAACATCAGCCCAAAAGTTTTTCGGCGTCTTGCACATATTCTCGATGCGCCTTTTCTTTTCTTCTCGACCGCATAGAAGGAGCGTCTGCTTTTGCGTTGGTTCGGCACTGCCCCTAATACGACTCTAATCCGCCATGCGCTTCTTCGCCCCGTCGACCCCGTGCCATCTCTCGACTTGACCATCTTCAATCACCATTGAAAGCTTTGCATATCGGCTCCGGTCTGCAGAACCGGAGTCGACACTACCCATTTTTTCTCTTCTTGTTCCAAAAATTGCATACCCTTCTCATTCGTGCCCCGATCGTTTTTGGGTCATCATTTGCATTTTGTTCTCATTTTCCACATAGCATTGCAAGAGCGAGCCATTCTGATTTTTGTCATCCTGATTGCATCGTGTTGTTTCCCCCTACACCACACATTTTCACTTCGCATCTGTCGAGGAAAAACATACATGTTTCCTCCGACAACTTCTTGTCTTTGCTGCGCGCCCGCCGGCGCTGCGCCTTTGCATCACCCAACCCAGTCATTACGATCATTAGCAGCATCGCTGCCTCGACCCCCCGTCACACAGCACCCCAACCCCCACCCCTTTCCCGAAGAAAAAAAAAGCCTTTAATGTGTCTAGCCTTACATTTCATCCTTGCGAGGAATTGGAGTGTACTATCTTGCCGTCCTTCTTCAGCTCTCTCCGCCCTGGGAGGGTGGCGGATAGGTCACAGGCCACAAAAAAAGCAAAAAAAGAGCGAAAACCTGCAAAAAACAACATTGCGGTCCCCTGGGGAACTGAAGGCTGAGACCTGAGATTGAAACCATCCCCCCTTTGCACCCCCTCTTTGTGTACCTAGCCCGAACATGGCCCTCCACCGTTCACTCCGCTTCTGTGTGAGTGCGGTGGAAGGTGCTTTTTGATTTCTGTGTGGATTCGAGACTGCCACATGGCCCACGAATGATATCCAATTCTGTGGAAACTTTTCCAACCGTAGCCTGTAGTTGCAATAGATCCTGCGATCTCCAGCGCCGTATGTTCAAGACTGTCTCGCCCGGGCGAGGAATTGTAGTTAGTTTTTCCGATTATTCATGTTGCGGCCCCTGTATGTCAACCTTGGAGTGAAACTAGCCCTGGAATATTTATAATTGTCGACGTACTGAATTCAATCAACCGTTGAAGTCTCGGAGGCCGGTCTTGGGTCCTGGTTCTGCTGGTTGATATATAACGCCAAACGGTTTACCAACATCCCGAGGTCCTTAGAATGCACCAAATATATATACATAGCCCTCTACTTAGTTGCCACGTCCAACCGTGGAATTGGGCCCCCGTAACATGGTAATTCTCTTCCCCATAGGCACACGCCATGGGACGCACTAGACCGAAGACAACCTGGTTCTATACGCAAAAATTGGACACTCAAGGTCGACCGCAAGCACGACACGACACGACCCACCAAGCCCAACCGGTCTGTTCTACCGGCTACGCAGCAACTGTACCAAGAACTTCGAAAGATCCAACCGCTACCCACAACAACTAGCGATCAATCCTACTTATCGGCAGGCCGTTTTCTTTGTTCAGCCATCGTAAAGTTCTCAATTCCCAAAAACTTCGTTGAGGTCCTGGTGGACCCACAGAATGCAACCGCGGATCGCCCATCCACACCCGCCTCCACAGCCAATAACCACCGCCAGGAACTGGAGACGTGGAGCATCCAAAAAGAGTAGAAAGTAAATAGTCCCACAGGTCACTTGACCACCGGAACCTTCAAATTACCGCAGAACGCCAAAGTATGCTTGAGAATTCGGATATTATTGAAAGGTGTGGAGAAGTAGCACACTCTTGAATACAAATTCGCTCAAAAGAAACAAGATCCCAGAATTTCCCATCGCTATGCATAACCCTCACCAGAAAAAAAAGAAGAAATTCGAGGGTGAAAAGGTGAAAACCGCTGTATCGCCTGCAGCCGATGCTGCCAGGTGTATGCGTAAATGATAATATGACACGTGTTACCGCTCTCTGGGATGTCCCAGGAGAGGCGGTAAAGAGGGGAGAGATGTATAGACCGATGAAAGGAAAAAAAGAAAACAAAAAAAACACCCCCCTGTAGCCTCGGATAGACAAGCCAGGGTTGGTAAGAGAAACACCGACACAGAAACGCCGAGCTCGAAAATAAACACCAGAGAATGAGGATAATGGTACAAGGGCCGGAAGCAGGGGGAGACGAGTCTCAACGCAAGAATGGGGAGGGTCCACTTTCTTTCCCCAGCGTTCAAGCGCGAAAAATCCGGGGCAGGACAAGTCCGCCAAAAAAGCAGCAGTCAGCAGCTGGGATGCAGCCGGGTTGGCAAGGACCAGGACCTTACGGAGGCCCAGGCCCGATCTGGGTCAGGGGTGGTGATCGGTGCCGGTGACGGATAGCGCGCATCCCTTCATTTGAGGGTTTCGTCAAAAAAGGGGGACGGCCGTCGAGGCTCCGGGATGCGCGAGTATTGGTCATTGAGGGCAAAAGGAAATGCAATTGAATGGCACTCGGTGTTCTTGTCGATCGCCGCCTCACTTTTGTTCGGCTCGGTCCCGTTCTTCGTATAACTGGCAGGGATCTGGAGACGCGCGCGGATAAACGGGACGCCCCAACCGAACTGGACCGGACTGGACTGGGCCTGCTGCTGCTGCTGCTGCTGCTGCTGCTGCTGCTGCTGCTTCGGAGGACTTGTTTGCCGGACTATTTCCAGCGTTGTTTATCCCAGTCGGACGGCCGGGTCTCGTCGTAGATCTGGCCGCCTCTATTGTGGACGATGACGGGTGGTTTCCGGACGGGATTGGCGGCTGGGAAGCGCGTATTAGCCTGGATCTGGAGATCGACTTGGATCCCTCCCAAGATTAGGGACTCACTTCTGACTTCGGTAGCGACAACCGGGTCACCGATGCTGCCTCTGCTTGCGAGGGTGGAATTGGAGTCGTTGTTGACTTTGTGTGGCATGGCGAAATGGCGGTATTAGATAGGAAGGAGTAGGAGCAAAGTACTTGAGGCTGAGAATGACGGTAGTCTCGAATGGCTTGACAGTGTTGAACTGCTCGCAACGAGATCTATAAGAGAACGGGGGGAATATTATATGGCGAAGTATAAGTGCAGGAAGTGAAGTGGAGGTGGTTGTATAGGACAGGACAGGAACCGGGACCTTTTTGTATACTCCAGGCCATTCCCCATTGAGCGTGCATCTGATCGACTCCGGGGAACGAGAAGACTATGGACTGGGACCGGACCGGGAATGGATCGCCCTCGTATCGGGTGCCTGGTATTACACAGATCCATTTGCTCGGCTGGTGACGAAGCCAGGACCGAACGCAGGGCAGCCAGTCACGGCCGTTGTGACCGTACCAGCTGGTATCGCGGTACACACCGGCCGGGCTGAGTCAGCCATTCTTGACTGCCCGGTTACTTCAGTTACCTCGACTAACTCCCTCGGGCAAAGACATGTCCAGAAATAGTTATGAGCTCAAAATTCCTCAGCCTCACCGCTGCCCTGGACTGCTCGCCAATCATCGTGACTAGGGATGCCCACCTGCGTCAATGGCACGGTAGTCAGGTACCCCCTAAGGTATACGTGATGTCAATGATCCAGGGGAGAGCTTCACCGACTCACGACTCCACTGTGGTCCAGATTCTCCCCTGGTGCCGAATCATGACGACTGTCTGCTATTCATTGGACCTCGCGGTTGATCATTGCGGTTAATGCGTGGTCTCGCCAATCGATGGTTCCCGATCGCCCTTTCAGCCTGACCTCGCGTTTCTCTATTCAGTTGCCCCGTATCCTTCCTCTCCCTATCTGGTATAAAACACGCAATTCGCATCTGCGTCACTGCTCTCTCCCCGATCCAGATCCCTTCCTAGGTAGTCACTGGTCACGGATTCGGCGCATAACGAAAAAAAAAAAAAATAAAAAATAAAAATATAGTGTCTGCAAAATAACGAGGCTGCGAGACGTGGAACACCGGACCCCTTGAAGCTTTGAAGCTACTACCAGTTCTAGAACCCGTCTATCGCACTTGGCCACCACCCTCCCGCTTCATCCGATCCCCCCATCCATTCATACTCCGCCGAATCCCCAGCGTCCTTCGCCCTGGCCCGCCCTGCTGCTGCACGCTCGCCATTGTCGTCGTGTGAAACGTCACGGACTGGATGCCGGTGGAGCTCTCCTGTTTCGCCTCCTCTGACTTGGTCCCTGTCTCCACCGTACTGTTTCCATTTGGAGGCTGCATCAGCATCCTCGCGGGTTTCACGGCTGGTCGGGACGGAGCCGCCATCCACGTATAGTTACTCGGTTGCGTGGGTTCTAGGGCCGGTCGGCTTGGCTGAAGGGGCCGTGGCTGGAGACGGTGCGATGTCAGCGCCGGCGGAACAAATGCTGATCCCGGACGTGACGTCTGGGCTGTCTGGTGACTTCTTTGAGGATGTGGAATAGACGGTCGGCTGGCTGGGTTGGGTTCACGCTTCTGGACAGATCCCGGTCCGCCAAAGAAGTTTGAGATGCTGGCTTGGGTCAGCCCGTCCTTGCGGCTGGCGGTGCTGGATGCCTTCTTGACTGTGGGCTGTTCGGGGACAGTATTTGGCGTAGATTCAGTAACTGGTTCCTGACTTGCTGCTGAGGTGGCCGCGTAATCTCGCGCGGACAGGAAACCCGTTGAGAGTGTTGTAGAGACTTGGAAGTTGGACGAGCTGTTCATCAGGCTGCTCGCTGACATGTAGGTCGTAGAAGTTGGTTGGTTGGAATCAAGCCGTCGCCGTTTAGGGTTCGATTTGGCCTCGTCGTTGGGGTCGATACTGTCCTTCCATTGCCCATCCACGTCCTTTCTCTCCTCACCCTCGGAGGTCCATCGATCGTCCAGAGTGGATGGGAGTGAATTGAGTTCCTTGTACATATCGTTGGGAGTGGGACGTGGCCGTCGCAGTATATCAGCAATCGCATACACGACCTTCTCGTGCAATTGGGGTCCCTTCGGACGAAAGCGTTCTTTGACCAATTTGGGTGTCAAGAATGGCGTCAAACTGGTCGATCCATCCTCTCCCTCGCCGAGTCGGGGTTGCCGTAGAGGGAGGCTCAGGTATAGCAGAGCTTGCGCTCGGGTCATAGCGACATACAACAGCCGTCTCTCTTCGTCGATTACCTCAGCCCTCGAGTGTGGGATACTCCCGTTGTATACGGCTGGAATGAAGACAACGGGCCACTCAAGACCCTTGGCTGCGTGGATCGTGGAAATTGTGACCTTCTCCGTCTCAGTCTCGCCTTCTTTGGTGGCCTCTGTGGCCAGAGCAACGTTGGCCAAGAATTTCGAGAGGGCCTCTTCACCGGGATGCGATTGTTGTTGCTCAACTCCTTCAATTTCAGGGAGGTCCTCTTCCTGGGCTACGTCTCCAGCGGAGGCAGCGGCATCATTGGCTTGACCCATCAATTCCTTGACATTCGCCCAGCGACTGTCTTCGTCTAACGGATAGGTTTTGATGAGATATTCCTGGAAAGACAGACTTTCTGTGATGTGCTCAAGGAGCACGCATGGTGCGGATGCATCTGGACAGTCCTGTAATTTTTGTTTCGCAGCGTCTATCAGCTTCACCAGGGAACAGAGACCTTGCTCTGCTGCTTTTTGCAACTTCTTCTCCGTCGACCGGCGACCTTGAATCACGTCTTTAATAAAAGTCCAGAGTGGAACTTGAGCCTTGTCTGCACCGCCGGTCAACTGCTTTATAGTCTCGTCGCCGATTCGACGAGGTGGAACGTTGATGATCCCAAGCAGTGCATCTGCATGCCCTGTATGGCTCACCACCCTGAGATAGTTGACCAAGGTCTTAACCTCCGTCCGGTCAAAGAACTTTCGGCCTCCGACCATCTTATACGGGATACCGGCTCGCCCGAATGCAGTTTCAATCCGTGTTGATAACGAGGCTGACCTGAGCAGGACCGCGATATCAGACATTCGCACAAGACCACCTGTCATCGCAGCGGCTCTTTTGATCTCAAGCACCATCCAGAGGGCCTCCGCATTTGCTGTCGGGAGCTTTCTGAGCACAGGCAAAGTTCCAAAGGAGTGGGTCGCCTGCAACGTCTTCGCCGGCCGCGTGGTGTCCTGCTCGATCACGTCCTGGGCAGATCTCAAGATGGATGCCGACGAACGATAATTGGACTCGAGCAGTACGATCGACGTATTTGAGTATCGTCGCTGCATGCGTCTGAGGTTCTGGATCTCCGCTGACCGAAACCCGTAGATGCTTTGGTCGGGGTCACCGACGATCGTGATACGTCGGTTCTGCGCCGCAAATAGGTTCATCAAGTCATATTGAATGACATTGGTATCTTGGAACTCGTCGACCAAGACGGCCTGCACGTTTGACACGCATTCAGGGTGCTCCCTCAGAAGATCTCCGCAGCGAACTAGCAGGTCATCATAATCCAGGAGATTTGAATCCGCCAGCGCTGATTGATACGCGCGGTAGATATCAACCAGCTCCATTTCCTCTGCCTTCACACGTTCAGCCAAGGCATCCGGAGAGAGCCCGTGAGCCTTGTGGCGGGAGATCTTCCCTTGAGCAGTCTTCACTTCAATAGTAGCATTCAGGCGTTTAATGATTCTCTGCCAGCGCGATTAACAACACCATACATAAAGCACAGAAATTCCAAACTTAGAGACTCACTCGTAGCATGGCGCGACTGTCATCCGAATCCGCAATACCAAAACCCTTCCTCAGACCAATCAAATAGCCATACTTGACCAGATACCTCCGACAAATAGAATGGAAGGTACCCAGAATTAGCCGACTTTCCAAGCGCTCACCGATAAGCTTGGCCAGACGTTCACGCATCTCACGGCTCGCCTTGATGGTAAAAGTGCAACAGATGACATCTTGGGGTAGGTACCCATGATGGGAAAGTAGATACGCGACGCGTGCCGTCAGCGTCTTGGTCTTGCCGGAGCCCGGGGGTGCGAGGACCTGCAAGATCGGTGCGGACGAGGTGACCGCTTCCCGTTGGGCAGTATTGAGGCCGTCGAGAATGGGATCCATGACATCTCGAGGGCCCTGCTTGTCCCAATGTGCATTGAAGGGTTCGCCAAGAGTGAGACGCGCCAACGCGCGGTGTCATGTGACCTATTTTCTCACGAAGTATGCATCGACAGTGATCGATGTTGCTCTCGGAATTCGGGTGATTGAGATTCAACCAAAAGAACGGTGTCTCGTTTATGAGAAGAAAAAGTTGCGGATGAACATTGAATGCAGGAAGCATTGTCCGGCAGCGGCCACCGTCGCAGTTCTATAGGAGATATACCAACTTGGAAATTCACTACTTTCCAATGTCACTTTCTGATTGCAGTTAATGAGAGGCCGATTGCAATAATAATAAAATTAGATATGGGGTATGCATTCTCAATAATATGTTCTTAGGTATAACCTATATGCAACCATCACCGAGCCAATACTCCAGAGCATATGGCCTCCATGCAGGAAATGCTGAACACAGCGCTGAAGTCACATCACAATATGTACAGTATGGAAATAGAAGAAAGCAAATCAGCACCTCTGGGTATCAACGCCATGCACCACCACACAAATGTCCCCATCTTCCAAACACCCGAAGCGTTCTATTTGCTAAAAATCCCCAACTCAAGGGTCATGGCCACTTCGTAGTTGGGAACATTGACAATTTCAGCAATCTTCAAGTCTGCAGCCACGCTGGCCAGGATGTAGGCCTCGCTGCGAGTGAGTCCCTTGGTCAAGACGAGCCATTGAACGAGGTTGCCGGTCGCAATCTTGGCAGCCTCGAAGAGATCAGGCGAGACGCCGAGCACGCCGTAGGTTCCAAGATCCGGGAGAGGGTTGGCTATTTGAGCCAGCGGGGGAGTTTGGTATTGAGGGGTAGTCACCCAGGGTTGGTCCTTGCAGAGCTCGAAGCGGAGGGTTGCCCGGACGGGAGTTTCGATGGCGGTGCCGCAAACTTCACCGTGACCCTGGGCGGCGTGTCCGTCACCGCAGCTGAAGAAGGCTCCAGCAGTCTGGACGGGCAGATAAACGGTGGAACCGATGCCCAGCTCGCGGCAGTCCATGTTGCCACCGTGGTGAGTGGGCGGGACGGTTGACAGCTCGTCTTCGTTGCCGGGGGCCAGCCCCATGCATCCGAGGAAGGGTCGGAGAGGAATCCGCATGTCCTTGAACTGAGCGTAGCCCTTCTCACGGTCGAGAGACCAGATCTTGATCTCGGGCTCCGGGAAGTCCTCGGCCAGAAGACCAAAGCCCGGGATAATGGCGGACCAGCCCCAGTCGGCAACTTCGAGGTTCAAGACCTCGACCTTGAGGACATCGCCGGGCTGAGCATTCTCGACGAAGATGGGACCGAAGACCGGATTGGCAATTCCGAGATCCAGGGACTTGATGGCGGAGGCGTCGGAGCCCGTGTTCAGCTGGCCATTGCTGCTGTCGATGGCATCAAAAGTGACAGTCTGGCCGGATGAGACAGTCAACTTGGGCGTGATTTTCCGGGACCATTTGCAATGACCGCAATCTCTTCCCACATGGAAGTTGTTCCAGGCCGGAGCCATGCTGCGAGACGAAGACTTGGTGCGAGTTTCCGTGGAAGTCATGGGAGAAAGCGTAAGGGTGAGAGAGTACGTGTGACGAACGAAGAAAAGCCACGGCTTAAAAGGGAATTTCTAGTATCGCGGTCCAGGCAAACCGAGATTCCCTTCAGGGTTGACCGTTCCGGAAGGTGGATAGAGTCGGATCTTGCTCATTGCTTGTTCTCCTGGAATCCCCACCCGTGAACCGAAGTTCTATCGCCTTCCTAATTGGGCGTGACAGGGATAAGAACTGTAATTGAGGGACTCCTGACTGAGCCTCTGGGGTTCCGCAGCTCAGACGTGCAGATGGGTGGAGCAGAGGCGGTCCAAACCGACCAAGTCGACCGATTTCTTATCCGCCTGCTTAATTCGTGTCGCGCACCGCGGAGATAACCTTGTCGGGCGGGGTCCACGTAGAACATTTAAAAAAGCCGATCATGACCGACGGGAAGAGTGATTTTCCATTCGATGCCTACGCTATTTCCAGGGGAATTGCAAGCACGGTTTAGCGACGATAACGGGTCGATGCGGGACAAAGTACCAAGAACAAGAACAATGCTACGCGAAGACGAGACAGGACGCCACCGCAAAGCATGCCCTTCAAGGCAGGTTATGAAACGTGCACTGTGGCGAGCATCGGATCTCGTCATCGGATCTCCCTGCTACCAGAAAATTCTTGCACCATGTTATGGATCCAAACAGCACAACCACCTTCCGGTTCAGGAAAGAAGAGAACCGGTCGGCGACCGTGAGTGGACACAGCCGACATGCATAACACAACCGCGGTGGGTCTCGGAGTCTTATCTATTTCGGGCCTATGCACAGTGGTTGAGATTCTATCTACGAGCACCTTTAGGTACAACTCCGGACGTTCTGGGATCTCACGATCGCTGTCCGTCCATCATGGCCACGATGCACGAGGTATTGTCGCTTCTCGGATGACTGGCGGCCTTGGTGGCAACGTCCTGCGCGACGTCTCTGGCTCTCATTCCCCGCATCGACGATTTCATCACGTGTCGAATTATACCCGCGTCGTCGGTGCGGTCAGTGACTCCATCCGATACGATAACCAGGATGTAGCGCCGGTCTGCCCGCAACGTGCGTCGTGAAGTATACGGCTCATTCGATAGGAAGTCCCCGCGGATGGGCGTGGATGACGACGAGGCCCGTCGGGTCCCGAGGGTCCAGTTATCTTCCCCAACGGCGTTCACCGGTGTTTTGTACTGCAAATCGCCCAGCGCGCGGGACATATTCAGGGATCCTAAGTTCTGCGATTAATCTACATCCCCCGACCAATGGGACTGTCCGGACTCACCTAACCGAGGAACCCCGCTCCGCATTTCGACCGTTCCCCCGGCCTCTTTGATACGTGACAGTTCATCGGGCGCGTCGGGCTTATGCGCCTGAGTGAGTCGTCGCTGGTACTTTGGTCAGTCCACTGCTATCTTTCAACGGTGAGTTATTGCGCACGATGTGATAGGGCATCTCCGTTTTAGGATCGCGCTCGGCCAGGATGACATGTGAGTCTCCCAAGTTGGAAACAATCAGCTCACCCCGGGTGAGGTTCATCAAGCATAGGGCCACGGTGGATCCGGAAAGTGCGGGCTCTGCGGATTCGTACTTGAAGCTCTTCAACAGGAGGGCGTCCTCGTCCGCCATGGCGCGCTTGATGGCTTCGGCGTAGTCTCCCTTTTTGAGCTCGGGTCGTTGGGCCAGTAGGTTATGCAGGTTCTCTGTCGCATGATCTGCAACCAGACTGGAACCACTATACACCACAAGTCAGACGGTTCCCAGTTCGGAGGCTTCGTGACGTACTGTCCATCGAATATCGCAAAATATGCAAACGTATCCTCCATTTCTGGAAGAAACTGACCCGGTCGAATCAATACATGGCGGTCCTCCTGGAATTTTCTACTTCCTTGGGCCTGCGCTGACAACTATCAGTATGGATCTTTTGATGCAGGTCTGAGAGCTGACTTGACCTGCTCCGGCATCAAAGAGCAAGACAGCATCGGACGGAGACATGAGTGTGTCCCGGTGCATCTCATTCCTCACAGTGCCCGAGATCGATGAGCAA
The DNA here is from genome assembly GCA_037042055.1 of Penicillium sp. S103-07. NCBI lineage: Eukaryota > Fungi > Ascomycota > Eurotiomycetes > Eurotiales > Aspergillaceae > Penicillium > Penicillium sp. S103-07. The sequence continues at coordinate 754,776 of JAXQJQ010000003.1, forward strand.
GCATCGTTTCTCGAATAATCACATAGATAATTTTACAATGTGCTGGCAAAATTGCTCCGAGTTCCGTCGCCGTCTGATGGTGATGGCGTACTGACATCATGAACGGGGTGTACTCTCCAGAGGCAAATCGAGTCTAGCAGACCTAATAGCTCGCCCGTCCTAATAACCATGCGCAAATTTGATCAAAGATCCGTCTGTAGTTCCGGTGAACCTTGGAATGAAACTACAGACCAAGACTGCAAATCAGTTCCCCCCGGAGAGTAGCTTTTCTTGATCTTGAACCTCGAGTGTATCCAACCCAAACAGATGCATGCCAAGATGCCTACATATATTATCGTGAGGGAGTCACGGGTTGAGGGCGAAAGAAGAATGAAAATGGAATGACTCAAGAGGAAGGGAAAGCACAGAAGATCAAACCTGTTGCGGCCTTTAATCTGGTGGAATAGGCTCGTTGTATCCCAGGTCCTAATGACATCTTCCGGCGTTCTATGTTTCGTCTGTTGTCTTCGTCTTTAGATTTTCGTCCGTCCGAATATTACTCCGTACAGTGTCTACAGTTCTGACTGCCTTTATCTTGATTTATTTTTTTTTCCATAGAAACGAACCTGGCCGAAAAAGAAAGTAGACTGCAGGTTGTGTGCTAATTCATCAGCCATCACACATTCGACTTAAACAGACGCATGTCCAGAGTATAGAGATCTCGAGTCGATGCGCACGGACCAAGGGTCTCGGGAGCCGTTCTGCAGCAATTAATAATACACCCAAGTCCTACAACAAACCCGAGGTTTCTCTCTCTGCATCTATCGTTCAGTCCGGTATGGGCTGGGTAGGCGTGGGGACTCTCGTCACGACCGCGGGTTATTTTCTCTATCGCTATCCTCCGCGCAGTTGGACACCCGATCATCACTCCCCCCCACCGGATCCCCGATCCGATGCGCGGCCTGCTTCTACCTCCGAGCCTCTGCCAACGAGACATGGTACAGGCCCCTCGACCCCTCCACCGATCGAAATAAAAGAGGAAAGCTCTCCGACCACGCCAAAGGCTTCGGCATCGAACGCACCGCCCCCGGTACTCGCAGTTCCCGTGCTGAATCTGGAGGGAGAGCCCGGCAACAGCGACAATCGAAGTGTCGCAACAAAGCCAGCTGCTCAGCAGAGTATGAATGGATCCACGAAGCAGCAACCGCCAGATCGCAATGACGAATCTTCGGAGATCAAGTCTCAGCCGCCGTCCTCCACATCCCCCTTCCTTCCACAGGCGCAAAAACCACCTACACTCTCCGCACCCACCACAAATACCTCCTCCCTGATGCCACCACCCTCAGTCCCTCGTCTCCGACCAACACCCCAGCCGAATAGAGCCCCGCCGGGTCTCCAGCCACCGCGCTCAAATGCGAGCTCGCTCATGCCCCCTCCCTCCGCCGCCGCGGGACTTCGCGTCCCGCCAAGCGACGGCGGCGGAGGCCTCAGCAGCAGCACGCTAGCACCTAGTCTCAAGAAATCCTCTCGCAAAGTCGTTCTCGACCCGGGCTACTCACCCCTCGATTGGGCCGCTCTGGCCGCGAACCCGAAAAGTCAGCTCCGAGGTGCAGGTGTACCACCAGGCCTGGTGCGCGTGACACCGTCCATGCTGAAGTCACAGAACGGGCGTAAGGGCCGCGATGCGTGGACTTCCTATCAGGGCAAAGTGTATAATATCCAACCCTATGTCCCCTATCACCCGGGCGGAAAGGGAGAATTGTTGCGTGGTGCGGGCAAGGACTCGGCGCAGCTGTTCCAGGAGATTCATCCGTGGGTGAATTGGGACGGTATCCTCAGCGAGTGTCTCGTTGGCATCCTGGTTTCTGAGAATGATACCCACAACGAGAATGCTCTGGATGCGATGGATTGAGCGGGACGTGGCTGTTTCCTTCCCGAGATTCCGTGTATTTGTTGTGACTGCAGGCCTTGTACATCTTACTGATACTAGATGAGATACCCTATCGCATATAATAGAGACATGTTCACAATGTGTCAAGATCGGAATTCGTTCTCGTCCCTGGGTATATTCCAAGATTCATAGACTAGATAACAAAAGCCCTGTCGTAGTAGACGGTTCGACCGTGCCATATCATTCATGTGCCAGAGCTGCTCTACAGCTCATCCTTGTCAACACCCTCAATGCCAACCAACTCAGTCTCGAAAATCAGAGTGGCACCGCCGGGAATGGGACCAACGCCGCGGTCGCCGTACCCGTACTCGGGAGGGATAGTAAGAGTGCGCTTCTCGCCAATGCACATGTCCAGAAGACCCTGGTCCCAGCTGTTCAACGGTCCATTAGCCACCTTCCTTCCCGCGAAAAACAATCCAAAGAACGGAACTTACCCCTTGATAACCCGGCCAGTTCCGAGCTTGAAGCTCAGAGGAACATTGCGCTTGAAGCTCGAGTCGAATTCCTTGCCAGAGTCTTGCAGGGTACCGCGGTAGTGCATCTGCACACCGTCGCCGTTCTGTGTCTTGCGAGTACAGTCAACCTTGTGGGTGACTTCGATGCCCAGCTCGGCAGCGCAAGCGAGAGAGGCGAGCGAGAGGAAGATGGTGCTGAGACGCATTGTGTGAATTGCTAGGGAATTGTTGGATAGGGGGTGAAGGGAGAAAGAGCAACGTGGTGCAGTGCGGAGTGAACTTGGCTGAGACCCACTTTTCATGGTTGCGGGGCCCTTTTCTACAGCGATCGGATCAACGTGAAGGGGAACTGTATAGAATGGGCACTAGCCGTGGAACACGGTTTCTATCGTTGCAATGAGCTGATCAGTTTTGACTGGCAGCGTAAGCCTCTCATTCCAGAAGTTGGCGACTTGAGAGATTGAAATCTTGAAGACGTCAGTAATAGTCGCTCTAACCATGTAGGGCTGGTACGTTCTCAGGTACCAGTGAACAGGGGTATCCATTACCCCTCGCACAAGCTCTCACTTGACATTGAAGAGGTGCCCGCATTTACCTTTCCCTCCGAACTCTGCCACCTCCATAGTCGTCCGAGGATCAACCCTGGAAGACAATATGGCGACGGAGGATTCTGTGACCGTGGCTGCCAAGGCTGATGCCGACTCTTCCACTGAGATCCAGCGCAAGGACGTGGTGGGAAATACGTTGCGCGAGGTCTCCAGGAAACGACAGAGCTTGTCTGACCTTTTTACCATCGTGAGTCTTCCCAGCGCCAGCTCCTCCATGGCTTGTGGACTATAGAGCATTTGCTAACGGGGTCCGCTGTCTAGTTCGCCAGCGGCTTTGCCCTGATCAGCGATGGATACCAGAACAACCTAATGACCATGGCCAATGTCCTTCTGAAGGCCGAGTACCCCAAGCAGTACACCTCGGCCGTCAGCACGCGCGTGTCAAATGCGCTGCTGGTTGGCGAAATCATCGGCCAGGTCGTAGTCGGGTAAGGAAGAGCAGACCCTGATCGTGTGACTTGTCTAATGCATGAATAGTCTGACCTGTGACTATCTCGGCCGAAAGATGGCCATTGTCTTTACGACTGTCATGATTGTCGTCGGCGGCATTCTCGCAACTGCGTCCCATGGAGTGACCATCAACGGCATGTTCTGGATGATGACCGTGGCGCGAGGTATTGTGGGATTCGGTATGTCCTCGCAAGACAGTCTGAGCATATATGTGAGAGCTAACACTGATATTTACAGGCGCCGGTGGAGAGTATCCCGCATCCTCGACTTCTGCTTCCGAAGCAGCCAATGACTTGGTTCCAAAGCACCGTGGTCCGGCCTTCATCATGGTGACCAATTTCCCACTGTCTTTTGGCGGACCGTTTGCAGTGTCAATCTTCCTGATTGTACTCATGGCCTGCCATCAGTCGCACTACAGTACCGTGTGGCGCGTCTGTTTCGGCATCGGGTGCATCTGGCCACTGTCGGTATTCTACTTCCGGATTCGCATGCTCAATTCCGTGCTTTATCGACGAGGCGCAATCAAGAAACATGTCCCGTACAAGCTGGTTCTCAGATATTACTGGAAGTCACTGATTGGGACCTGTGGCGCCTGGTTCCTCTACGGTATGTCCCGCACGAACTATACACGAGCTTGTTGCTAATTCTCAGACAGACTTCGTCACCTTCCCCAACGGCGTCTTCTCCGGCACGATCATCTCCTCCGTCGTCCACGACGGAACAATCCGCCAAACCGCAGAATGGCAACTTCTCCTCGGAGCAATCGCGCTCCCAGGTGTCTTCCTGGGCGCAATCCTCTGCGACCGAGTTGGCCGTAAGAACGTAATGATGATCGGCTTCAGCGGATACCTCGTCTTCGGCCTGATCATCGGCTGCGCCTACAGCCACATAACCAAGATCGTCCCTCTCTTCGTCGTCTTCTACGGCCTCATGCAGAGCTCCGGCAACTTCGGTCCCGGCAACATGCTCGGCCTGCTCTCCTCGGAATCATACGCCACCGGCGTGCGAGGTACCTGCTACGGACTATCTGCAGCAATTGGCAAGGCTGGTGCGGCGATCGGCACGCAGGCTTTCACGCCTATCAAAGAGAATCTGGGTAAGCAGTGGACTTTTATCATTGCTGCCATCTGCGGTGTGGTTGGTATTCTGGTAACCTGGTTCTTTGTGCCGGACCTGACGGGCGAGGATCTGCGAGTGCGCGATGAGCGGTTCAGGGCGTATCTAGTTGCTAATGGGTGGGATGAGACAATGGGGGAAGATGATCTGCGTGCAGATGTTGATGACGGAGTTGTGTCGCCGGTTGTTGCTAATGGAACAAAGGAGGGTTAGGTGATGGGTGAGAAGTTCTTCGAATATTAATATCTAATGTAGCTTGATCCCGAACGGGCTCAGACATCTCTCGGGATTACTGAGCATCTGTCTTTACGCTATTTGAGAAGCTCTCTACGAAGATAGGACGGTATAAGCAGATTCAATCCGATTGAATTAAGTACGTTGAAGAGCGCCCATGCGCCACGATGGAGTAAAACAGCCCTAACGCCGAATATATGTGCCGGTCGACGGCAGCCAGGTTCGCCCTGCGGGTATCACATGATCCAGAATAAATCACAATGAATATCATCGCAAACTTTTTGACGCATGAAAACAAGATAAAAGAAGAAAAAGAGTCTATGCCCATTTACCCAGCAGCGCCATCAGGGCAGCTCCGAGGCACAGAAGGATAAAGGCGGCCAGCACATCGCGGATGGGCGCCTTGCGCATCGAGTTGCTGAACATGAACTCGTGTGCCATAAGTTCCACCAGGGCCGTGTAGATCAGGATACCGGCGGAGATGGAGTCGAACACGCCGTTGACAATAAGTGTGGTTCGTCCTTCGGGAGGGTAGCTCTGGCGGACACCCAGGCCAATGGCGATGGCGATGGGGGTTGAGATACCAAAGGCCAATCCCAGGAGGTACGGTGTGTGTCGTTTGGAGCGGGGCCAAGGGATAAGCGCGAGGCGCGAGCCCAGACCAAGACCCTCAAAGGTTTGGTGGAAGACGAGAACAATGTACAAAGTGGTGAACTCGGCACCCGAGACGGCGAGCGTGAGGCCGATGAAAACCGAGTGGAAGATGATACCGAACTCGAGGATGAAGATGGACGTCAGCTGCGCCGCATAATCTTCAATGGCATTTTTGTCATTCTCCGAGTCATCGGCGTCGTGATGCTCCCGCGAATGACCCAGATGGTCTTCGCCGGGGATGTAGCTTTTGTTTTCGGTGACCTCGGCATCCGCAGGCTCGGCATTTTCGAGTTGTGAGTGAGAGTGACCCTCATCATCATGCACATGGCCCGCACCGAAGCGGGAGAATCGCATGACCATCAGTTCCACGAAGAAGAGGACGATGATCGTCATGAGAACGATACCCTCCACCCAGCTGTATTCAGTGATGGGGCCGGTCAGACACGAGTTGGTCAAAGCTTCCTCGGCCGGAGCGAGAAGGTGAATGAAAGCAGTCGCAATGATTACACCGGAACCAAAGTACTTTGCGATGAAAAAGGACCAGCCGGGGACACCTCCGCGGCCGCCAAAGCGTCGAGCAAAAACGGGGAAAAGTGCACCAAAGCTTGAGCCGACCAGGATGACAAAGATAGACGAGATGCGCAGGCCTATGCGGCCATCAAACTCGTTGCCGGTTTCACAGGCATCGGCCGCACGCTTGACGAGCGTGTTCAAAGGATCCACCTCCATTGTGAATAGACTTGTTGCACGCCAATGACACCTGAACCGACCAATAGATGAAGAATGTGATTAGATGCACGTGCAGATCATAAGAAGATCAACAAGATCAGACGAATCCAGATCTGGCGTGGATGACCAAATCAAAGGCGAAGGAAACGTGAGCACCCTGGGAGAAAAGAAGGCGAAGAGAACGTTTGGCAAGTTACTTGACGTGGAGGGGTTCTCAGGCCAGACCTGATTTTTATGTGGGTGCTTTGCTGTAGCGTCCTAACCCCCAAGGTCCCCGATGTGAGGCACAACGGTCCAATGACCGGGGCGAGAGTCAACTGGGTTGTCCTGTCGAGCAACGAACCCTAATGCAGGCAGCGCAGACAACTAGAGCACTACCACCACGAACAGACTCGGACTTGACTCTTTGGGGCGACGTACGTCTAGCATTCGGTGACAATTGTTCAAGACCGAGCGTGGGGGGTTGGGAGATTGATTTGCGGTTTTCCGATTGCGGGTCTCTCAATGCACCGGCGTGAGGACCTTGCGAGCCAGGTGTAAGGATCGGTTGTCGACTATAAAGAGAACGAGATAGTTGACCACAGCGCACAATTGGAGTGATAATTTCGAGACCATATCGGAAAACAAAATCTGCGGGAATTACACCCGACATCATCCAGGCGGGGGGAGGTGGGATCCATGGGGACCTTGCTGGCCTCGAAGACGTCAAGCGAGGTATTCGGTACATAATTTTGTGCGTAGTAATAGTGTGGGACGAGGTACCCAGTACTTGACCGCCGTGAGGACCTTGGGGACGGTCAGTCTCTTTCCGGCTGCGGCGGATGGCCGGGGTCACGTGGGACATAGTACGGCCGGCCTGCGGATCTGATCGGACATGTTATGTAGTATCGAGCATGTCAAAGTGTGTAGAGCATGATATCAGCGGGGAATCGAGGGGAGAAAAGGAGGATGTCAAGTCTTAAGATCCAGATTCTCGAAGCAGGGGTGTTGATGGCGTTGGTCTCACCAATCAGAGGATCTGCGGCCTGAGCTTGGCAGCTCGATGGGCTCACATGCATCCAACTCCATCTTCTACCATCACCATGGCCCCCATTCGCCGCTATCTACGCATCAGCAAACATTCCGTTCTCGAGTGTCGCATCTACCTGGATAGTCCCTCGGATAATCGATGGCTCCTCAACCCTCGCGATCCCATACTCCCGCGCGTCTTTGAGGCGATCCGCCCGCTGGTTCTACCTAAACTTCGGGAGGAGAATGAGCGACTCCGGGCGCGTAAGAAAGGCAAACCCGTTAAGGATGTCATCACCGAGGGTACGGCTCCTATTTGCAACGAGAAGTTGGAAGACCATCGCTAATGTATAATTGCTCCCGCAGATGAATTCGAAGTGGCCATCTTCCTGCGCGAATCCCGCACCCGCCATTCGCTCTTGACGCGACAGAAGACATTCCAACAGCCGGGAAAGAAAGGAGACGTGACAACGGGAACCACGCCTGGGAAGGGTTTGTCGGGGTCTGCGACCGACTCATCCAAGCCTACAGAGGTAGAGGTCATCCCAGATAGTGATGACGAGCCCGAGTTCGACCTGCACGATATTCCCCAGGCAGCGGAGGACGAGGCAGAGGAAAGCAATCCCTCGTCACGCAGCGGGAGGAAACGAGTACAGGTGGAATCGCCAGGACCCGAAGAGGGCGACGAAAAAAAGCTCGGGTTCAGCACCCATTATGAGAGCTTCAATATTTGTGGTTGGGTGCTGTGTCTGCTCATTACCCGTAAAGGTGACCGAGCCCGGCCAAGTGTGACGGAGCCCAAGCAACCTCTCATGGAGGAATGGATCTCCACCCAGGCTCAGACAGGCGTGGACGAGGATTGAGCGGTCACAACATTGACTACATCTTCACACTTCACATATGGTTAGTGATTCTCCAGCCAAGCCTTCTCCGCATCTACTGGAGGCAAGCATCCGCGGTGGCGTGATCGGTCGCAGGCACCCCTGTGATGCCCAAATTGCAGAGTTGCATACTCCTGTCCTTGCCCCCGTTGGAATGACAAATGTCGTGGATCTTCTTCAGCGGCACGGGAGGGTCTGCCCGTGCGGTAGTGTCTCCATGTCACGCGGGCCTCGCGTGACAGGGCCAAAGCCCCTCAGACCGCCATCCCTGGTCAGCCTAAGTTGACGAACGGACCGCTGCCGTGCGCATATGGCTGCAGTCAGCTTAGCGGGGCAATGACATTCCCGACAATGCCTGATGCCTGGACATGTTACGCATGTGGCGGCCACTGATCTTCCTGAGCGGCCCAGCCAAGTACGTGTTTAGCTTCCGCCGGCTTCTCCAGAATCGTCAGGATTAGAATTGCCGGGCACGGCAGTATTGGGTTGCGGTGCGCCGCGGCTGATCCGGAATGGTACAGTCATCATGAGACACTGTGATTTGAGTCTCTAGGTTTACAATGTCTCAGTCGAGTTCACGACGGTAGATTTACAAATCCGTAGCAATGGAGAATACTACCCTGAGGTACCTTCAGCGATGTCTCAAATGATTATCCCGTGGCCAAAAATGCACGATTATTCAAGTCTGGTTTCGCAACTTGCACCCACATGTCAGGGACCTCGGCACAAGGGTTTTCCAGAACATCCCGTAGAATGGCACAAACACAAATTTGGAATGTGGAGCACAGACTTGAAACAGCCCGCTCCTCCACTCGTGGCCGGGAGGGCACTTGCTTCCCTTCAAGACTCCATGACCCGGGCTACCGGATACCGCGGAGGACGAGGCCGCCAATTGGAAGAGATGAGATTGCATGAGAAGCTGACGAATGGCCATCCTAGTGGCTATCTCCTGCCGGGGGATCGCGATCACAGCGAGCACTATCTCGGGGCAGAAGAGGCATTGATTGACGCGAAGAATACCCACGGATCCTTCGCCACGTGCGGGCAGGAACCGAACCAAACGGGAAAGTGACTGGGGAACATGAAAGAACCCGGGAATGCGGTGAAAACCTCCGACTTGCCAATAATCGGCCTCCCTTTCTTCCGGCCTCCACATACGTTTCCAACGGTGCGGAACGGCAGGCAGTCAACCCCATCGTGAAGCCGTTCGTACCTGGCTAGTCCTTTTTCGTCTGGTTTATTGAAGTTTGTGACCCGTTAGCGCCGTCGAGGTTTTTCCTGACCAATTCACCTTTTTGCCACCTCCGTCTCCACATAATTATTGATTCAGGAGTCGGTTGAGATTCGGGGAGTGAGAATACCGCTTGAGCCGCCAGGCTAGCGATTACGAGGTCGGAGTTAGAGTTGCCAGGAATCGAGCGCCACATTCTTACCGCATAGGGCTGCGGTCATGCGCCCTTCGCCCTGGGGCCTCGGGGCCTTGGGGCCTTCTTAGTGCCTTCGTACAGTACACCAAGGCGGTGACCCAACTCGGTCTTCCCGGGGATGGGACGTCTTTGGAGTCCCCGGTAACTCGCTCCCGTAGTTGCATCCTGTCGTGCGAGCGTAGAGTCCATCACGAGAGCTCACGCTGAGCACGCAATTGGCAAACGCCACACGACCCGGTAGATCTGCTAACATGAAACACCGACTCCAGTGATGTACGTGATCAACCCTGGGGAGGGAACAGGGGGGATGAACGTCCATCCTGCACATCTGTCCTACATGCGTCAAAATGAGGATGTGCAATGCACAGAGTCCCCTGCCTGCTGAGCAGGGCAGAGGTGTATTGACTTCCTACGGGCACAGACACAGGGCGGAGACCACCCGGCAGTGTACTCCGTTCTTCACCTTTCCGGGACTCAATTTTGGGACCCCATCGGGGTTTAGCTTGCCAATCGGAGTGCCCTGATCCGCCGATAAGCAACCGACAACGAAAGACATCCGGGAAGAAACCCATTTTCCTTTTTTGCCTGAGCGCAGACGAGAAAAGTAGAGCGCGTAGTATTAATGGGCCCTGCTCGATTTGCTGGAACACACCCACGGGTACGAACCGCGGTACGTGATGGGTCCATCGGACGTGAGACTTTTCGAGGGGTTCACAAACCCCTGAAACGGTGGCACCCCGGACCGTTATCAGAGTCAAATCATCAAAACCAGGTTGATGCGGGTTTGACGTGTCATTTCATCAGCTTTACCCGGGTTCAGAGACGGATTTCTACGAATCACGGCGGTTGTACGAGCCCCTGCGCCACGAACAGCTTATTCCTTATTCTCTCTGCCTGGAGCCACTCTCGATATCCCGGTCAACTCCTGTAGGTAATCCGAATCGGTCAGAACCCGGCATAAACTCGATGTTTTTTGTTTTTTATTTTATTTTTTTTATTTTATCTTTTATCTTTTTTATCTTTTTCTTTTTCCGCCGTCACCGATTGACGAAGCGTGTGGATCGGACCCTGGTCTTCTTCCTGTTCGTTTTGGCCCCCTTTTCTACCGAGTCATAACCGGGACCGTATGTTTAGGCCCTTCTCCGTCGGACTATTTGTCCATTCGAAAAGTACTCGCTGCACCGCTCATTCCGAAAGTGGAAAATCACAAGAAAAAGAAAGACAAAAACATGTCAGCTTCCGGTTCTCCGTTCACCGCATCGAGGAACCGAGCCGATGGAGCCACGAGTGGGCCCACGGGAGATTGCCCATTCCAAGTTGTTACCTCGCGTGGTTTCATGATTATTTGGCGAACCCGTGGTGACACCGGTTTGAGGGCAAAAGAGGCGAAACCAACTTCGGCTGCAAGTAAGAAGTTGGAGAGTTAGAAGTAAACAGATTGCATTTCGGACCTGTTTCAGCACCGGTCCATACGCATTCACTGGCTCTGACTTCCACTAGTGGCTTGCCAGAAACCGACTACGCCACACGGGAATTGGGTGGGGGGCTTCTAGAAAAAATCCGAGTATTTCCATTGGATTTCCCGTTGGGGTGTATTATTCATTCCGAACCAAGTCAATCGCAATTATTCCTACGTCAGATCAGGTGGGTACTCAGCCTCCTGTTCATGGCAGGGATGTTCGATGGGGGGGTGTTAGCACTGCACTAACGCAAATTAGTCCTACTGTAATGTTGTCGGCCTCGGGGAGATCCATTTCTGCTATAAGAACGCTCGTGCTCCTCGCTTGCTTTTCTGCACATCGCACATCGTACATCTACCGTCTGCTCTAACCACTCTACCCGAACCTACTTCAACTCTACTGGCTTCGAACATTCACATCTTCCATCTTCAGCCACCGCTCAACAATCACAACCACAACTACAACATGCCTTCCGTCGGCTCCTCTCAGTTCCCTCCCTGCCCTGGACCTCCTCCCAAGGGCCCTCTCCCTCCGCTGCCGAAATAAAAAGGCCTCTCCCAAATGACCGTGATGACTCTGGCGCAGTCCATCGACTGCGCTCACGACCTGGGAGGCTCCTCCTCGGCATGGATATGAAATGACCTCGAATTCGACCTGGTTTCGGCTCTCTGACGATGCTCTTCGATTCGGCCTACATCGCCGTCCTATTACACACCCCTCTTCGGCCTTGTCGAGTAGTCCATACCTCGATGCTACGATAAGGAACACAGCCTGCTCTACGCCGCTGCATTCTGCGCCCTCTCGAAGTGCAGTGCAGCGCGCGACACGGAGCAAGCTCGTCTCGAAGGCGGGGATAATCTGCATTTCCTTTGGTGCGGGCTCGCGCCGGCGCTACGATGCCCCTCCGACACTTTTGCATTAATAGCCACATCATTCTCACCAATTTACTTTCCGCCGCTTCCGCGTTTCAACTCTCGACCATTCATTCTTGTGCGGGGTCTCCCAATCTATGTGATCTCACCATCGCCGATATGCACGTGCGGAGAAATGACACATTTACGCCAATCGCGCATCCACCATCTGCAGCTTCCTGCAGGCCCCGGTCACCCAAGCCGCGATCAGATGGTTGGATCTCATTTACATCCGGTTTACACTTGAAACCGCCCCCGCATCTCTTTTCGATGTTAGCCTTGCATGTCGTTGTGGCTGGCCATTTCGACTCTCAATCTCTTCTAATCTTTCCGGTCGTTTCTCTTCGTTTCTTTTTTTACTTTGTTTTATTTTTCTATTTCTTATTTTTCTTTTCATTCGTTTTTTTAGCATGCATTTCGGCCGAACCCGAATCAACGGCTTGTATCATAGACTTAATATACCCAGCAAGAAGCAATCTGTCTTATCCACTTATCGGATGTCGTGCATGATCCCTCGAACCCCGGGCATTTCTACCACTAGACTATCGTACAAAGATGAAACGTCGCCCCGCCGCTCGTTTCACTAGCACCCTTCGCCACAGTACACCCATCCCGGCGTCGCAGGGATACTACAGGGAAAATAACCGGTTGTGAAAACGTTCAGACTGGACGAAGCAGCACGGGCCCTGGCCCGGTCAATGTGTAACGATCATACGGGACAACGTCGATCCGGGAAGCGATCTGATGTGACTCTTATCGAATGCCCCTCAATCAGCGAGTGAGACGGGGCTGCATCACATTATTTTAGGGGGGCTGGAACATGACGCATTTCCCGCCCTGCCTATGCCATCCGCCTGCATGGCCAACTCATGCGACAATATCGGAAGAATGGCCCCACCGACTGACAAGGAGAATCAGGGAGGAGATAGGGCGTCCGAGCGCGCGGCGGGATTCCTCTTACGAAATCCTCAACGCGAGACCGAGCTGCGTATCCCGGTACCTGGGACGTGACGCGATTGGAGGGAAGTGGCATTCGGGTTTAGCTCAGCGGGGAACGGGTGTGGTTAGTTACTGGGGGCAGTGGAATCTATTGTTAGCGTAAACGGCCAAGGCGTGTCGGCTTCCCAGCTGACGGTTGGTCGTTGGTCCACTCCCGGGCATCGTCATCACTGTGAAATCAGATCAGATCAGAATCGGACCCCCGCTTTGCACTTTCAGCGCGGAGATTTTGACCCATTTTGGGAGCGAAACTGGGTTTGACCTCGGTGCTTTGACTATCGTGTCTTACTGCTAGTAGCAACCTTAAGTCTTGGAGATTCAGCTGAAGGGGCGCTTGCGCAGCCACGTGCGTTGTGAGGTCATTTCTGTCTTCGCTTGTCCAGTCTGCAGGGAATGCACGGTGCTTCGCGATGACCAGACCGGTACATTGTACGGAGCATATTTTCCCAGAGACCTGACATGGGAAACTTGCGTGCCATTGTAGTCACGGACCATGAGTTGCACTGTCTCCGTTAGAATACGAGGGGAGAGAAGTCGGCCGAACTCTCGACGTGCCAAATATAGATTAGGGTCTGAGGGTGAAGTATGAAGCTTCTCTTTGTACCGTACCGTGGAAATGCCATCGTGCCCTATACTGTCCTTGTCCAAGTAGTATTCTTGGAACCATCAAATCTCAAGCGTAGAGCGGGTTCTTCCAAGGTTTCTTAGCTCAACGGGTGGACGACAGTCACGGAAATTCGTGCCATCCACCTACAAGCATTGGCGAAATATCAAAATATACATTTCCAAGATATCCCTGCAGTAACACGAGGCCCTAGTGAGCCGGCTCGGAATAAGTCCGTGAACAGAAGAAACGGGCGTTGCAGATCTCGTATAGATTGTGTAAACACACGTGATTCGTCCGCCCAACTTGCCCGCGGCCGTCCTTCTCTGTCCACGCGCAAACCACCATGGTCCTGCAACTGCATGTGTGGGGGCCGGCCTTTGCGCTGCCCTCAATCGATGCGCAATGTCTCGCCGCAATCGCGTATTGCTCCCTGTCCCTTCCCAAGGACTCCTGGGAGCTGGTCGCCAGCAGCGATCCCTCCGTCTCCCCTACCGGTAAGTGACGTGATGCCCGGCACCCGGACAGCCGTGCTGGGAAAAAGACCGTCCCAAAGAAAAAAACGGCATGGCTAATTCGGTTAAATTCATCGCGCATCAGGTGAGCTACCCGCCCTGCAGAATGGTTCGACGTGGGTGGGCCGCTTCCGCAATATCGTGGATTACCTCCGCCAGTACTCGGACGGCGCATGGGATCTCGATCGGCAGTTGGACGAGTCAGACCGGGCCGATAATACCGCGTACGTGCAAGCCATCGGCCCAAATATCAGAAATAGAGGTCAGCTAACCTTTGCGCCCGCGTTTTTAGTTTCGCCTCCTTCGTTGAATCTCGTGGCCAGTCCCTCGTCGACCTTTCTCTCTACGTTAGCAGCCAGAACTATCACAACAACACCTCACCCGCCTACGGTAGCCTCCTCCAATGGCCGAACCAGTGGATTCTCCCGCCGAAGCTGCATGGCGCCGCCAAAGCCCGTACCGAGCATCTGGGTCTCTCGTCGCTGGACCTGCAGGCCATGGAAGAACAGCGGCAGCGCGAGCACTCCGCCGCCGTGGCCGCCGGGAAAGTCCCAAAGAACCTCATCCAGCGGCCGCGTGATACCGTGTCGAGTTTACTCGGCCGTAGCTCCTCACAGAACCACTTTCGGCTGGAAGCCTTGACGGCCGATTTCTTCGAGCCGCTGGAGGCTATGCTGGGCCAGAAAGCGTACCTGCTTACCGTGAAGGAGGACGATCTGCCGTCCAGCCTGGACTGCATCGCGCTCGGCTATCTTTCTCTGGCGCTTGTGCCCGAACTCTCTTTCCCTTGGTTGCGCGACGCCATGCGCGCCAAGGCCCCGCTTCTCTCGGCGTACACCGAACGCCTGCGACGACGCTGCTTCGGAGATGCACCGGTGGAAGTCGCCCATGCCTTTTCGCCACAGTCTGCCCCGGCTTCTTCGCTGCCCTGGCGCGCCCCCGAGCGCATCTCCGTCGCTGCGGTCGGCAGCACTCTCCTCGCTACATTGGCGGACTCCACTCCGTTCCTGAGCGAGATCCGCAGGAATAATCGTCTGAAGCAAGCTGCGGAGGATTCGGACTTGACATCTATTGAAAAGGGTGCTGTGTCGATGTATGCCGACTCCAGCAAGAGGGACATGTATGTGTCTATCGCGGCGGGGGTGGGTGGTATCGCCGCTCTCGTGGGCTACATGTTCCACGTAGGTTTGATTTCCGTTGGAAGCCAGGAGCAGGAGTCTGATGGAGAAGAAGAGGAAGCAGTCCCGGACTTTGCAACTATCTCAGCAGGCGACTTCCTTGGATTATAACAGAGTGACACACATCATGAAGCAACTGAGCTTCACCTAGCTGCATCTGCGCGGTGCATTTACTATTTCAAAGCGAGCCAAAAACTGTACAATAGCCAAACCCATTCTCCTACTTTGAGCAACTCCTGCAAACGAAGACAAAACCAACAAAACAATATTAACTAAAATATCAACTAAAAATATTGATGCCAGAGAAATTCGAACGCTCGTCCTTTAGGATTCGTTTGGAAACCCCCAAAAATCAAGGCGTGTGAAGCTCTCCTATATCAGCATCTGAATAGCCTCACTACATTCCAATCTTTTCTGCCTTCTCACAACCCCCACCCCCTCATTTTTGATCAAGAGTCTCCGAGAGAAATAATTCTCTTATAATTTGTACTTTTTACAATAGCATTCAAAGTTTCAAATTCATACGATATGGGGAAGGTGGTGTGGGAAGGAGGGCCTCGCCGAATCAGGTAAACCCTCCATACATATCATTTGGCATTGGGGTATATATTTCCGTGGGAGCCTCCCCGTGGCCTAGTCGTATCGACCGTCAATAGATGGCTACGACTACGGTCAGAGTGCAACGGTGCACACGATCTATCCGCACACCACAACCGTACCAGGGCTTCGGCCTCTGACTACGGCGAGACCGTGGCTCCGGATAGTGGACGATGCATGTCGCGCACTTGGGGCGAACCGGGGGTAACTTTTTTTCTCCTCTTTTTGAAATGTGTACAGGATGCATGGATTTCTTTTATACACTGCTCGGGCCGTGATTATCGTGGTTTTCATCACGGAGTCCAGAGCGTTCCTCGTCATTGAATGTCCACGTCTTCGTTCCGCCCTTCTCTTTGGAGAACTGCGGCGCAGATACCCAGTTCACGTTCGGGCCTTCTGCAAAACTCTCCTCCATCTCTATACCCCATCGCAAGCCTCCATCCTCGTCCACGAACCAGCCCAGCCGCGTTCGCAAATGCTCGTAGTCGTCCGGTCTCAGCCGTCCAGCTTGGATCTCGCGCACGACTTGCAGTAGGTTTGAACTTCCCGCTATCAGGACTAGCACGTCGCCCAGGCATTCTACGTTGCGCACCAGACATCCGAAGTATCGCTTTTGCAGCACGGCTACCACGCCGGTGGTGATTATTAGCCAGCCCATTATCCCGATGCTGAGCCAGACGGCGACGGCGTTCATTTGCAGGAGCTCCACGCGTTGAGTGACGTGCGCTGCCACTGTGCGGTTTGTATGGGAGATTGGATGCATGACATCCTGGTAGGCTGCGGCTTTTGTTCCTGGAAGATAGTCATTGACCAGCTCGATGATAGGACCCAGTGTGTCTGGTAGGCTGGCATTGATTTCTTGGTAGCCCCAGCCACCAGTGTCCATGTTGATGGTATTGCTGACGAAGTGCTGGAAGAATGTCGAGAATGTCTTTTCAGACAGACTTTGGAAAGTGTCCATGTCCAGAAGTGCATTTGGGTTTTTGTTGACCATCGAATACATGGCATAGGTCATAAAGTCCATGTTTAGGCCGTTGATCTCGTCGCGGATGTTGTATGTGTTGTCAGTGAGGTCTTCGATTGTATATCCTCCGACGTGTTCGGCGCCGCCGATGTGCAGTGTGTCCGCTGCTGTCAACATGGATGCCATGAATAATCGTCCATAGCTGGTGATCGGATTAATAGTTGGCATCTGGAAGGTACGGCATCTTTCTTACCTCACTGTCACATTGTAACTAACCATGCCAGATTCTCGACTGAAGTTTGTCTTGTTGTGAGGGAGAAAGTTGTCCGAAAAAGCTTCAGCCAGCTCCTTGGGCTTGGTTGTGATGTTGAAGTTCTGGATCTCGCCATTCGTTGGATTCACTGTGATATTTGCTTCGGCGGACTCGACCAGGGGTCTGCAATTCAACAGTGATAGGGACGGTGGGTTTGGAAAAAGTAGGTCGACATTGACTTGGTTCTGAGTGGCGGAAAAGACATTATTTTTTATTCCCGTCACGGCTTTCCCGGATATCCACTTGGCAGTGAAATTTTGATGCCATTCGCGAGTCGTCCACGATTCCAGGTTTGTGTTGGGAGACCAGTATCCTACCGCCACATCTCCATCCCAGGTATCACTGCTTCCATTTTTGCAGCAGATGATCTCGGCCGGATTGACAAACATGGTCGTGCAACCTGGGCAGTCACCTGTAGACTCAAGGGCTGCCTCGGTGGAGTTCACCGGGAACAAGTAAGCAGAGAATTCTCGATTATCCCACGGTGCTAACGCTCCCAGCTGATAGCCTCCCTTGAGGTCATGTGGAATTGTGCTTTGATTCCAGATAGTGTGATTGCTCAGGTCCCTTGGAAGAAGCCAATTCGAAATATTCATCAAATTTTGGAGGGGGTATTGGCTACATTCGATGCGGCCTCGCATGGCTGGCGTTGTGAAAGAAACATTAGTCTTAGCCCCATCAAATGTTTGGTCGGACTTGTCGAGATCATCTGGTAGATCTAGCTTGTCGAGGTTGTCCAGTTTCGCTGGTAGAAAGCTCCAACCATCCTTACTCCATGCAGGCTGGGATCCGTTCAGGGCCAACTGAATCGTCGCAGTATACATCCAATGAGTGGAGAGGTTCTTGTATAGGTCTGCGAGGATGACTGCCGCATAGTCGTTTGAAGCGCCAGGGTAGTACGACTGCTCGGTGGGGAAAACAAATGGGATGTTGCGAAGCTCAATTGAGCGATTGAATGTGGTGGGTTGAGAGACAACTCCTGGTCCACGATCAAAAAGGGCAGACATGGAAGTCGTAACTTGATGGTAACCGTTAGTTTCGTGCTGGCGATGACTTTAAACTGGACAAACTTACAGACGGGAGAAAGGGAGCTCCCTAGTGTTAGAAGAGATAGGAGCCAGTGTTTGTTGAGAGCAGATTTAACACATGCCCAGAGCCAGAATGAAGACCGATATGATAGGCCAGCACCATGTGAGAATTGAGGACGGTCCCGGGACATCGCTATGAAAGGCTGAAGGCGGCGGAAATTGTCGTCGATGGCACTCCACCACAGGCCAATTCCAGTTGCGATCACAGTAGGAATCATTGAAAACGGTGCCACTGATGATATGCCGCTGCTGAGGAATGAAATCTTGAGTTCATAGACAAATGCTTTTTGATACAGCCCTGAGGTCTCTGCGAAGTGGTAAAGTACGGAAATACCAACGACGACTGCCACAAGAACCGTAACAAGGCCAAGCAGAGCTGGTAGGCGAAGTAGTTTTGGGGTGCCATTTTCTGATTGCGCTGAATTGTGGCCAATAGGGTCGTCGGGGCTGACTCGAGACAGTCCTTGAGAATCCGTATAGAATTGAACCCCATCCAGACTCTCGTGCAACTCTGTCTCCGATGGTTGTCTGAAGGCCTGGAAGCTGTATTGTGTTCGAGGGTTATGTGTTACCATACAGGCTACCCCCAGAGTAGAGGCCGGGTCTTCTTTCAAGTTTAAAGGTCGGTGCTTCAGTCGAGAACACCACAACACGACAAGGATGAGGAAGAATGAGACCGCGAAGAGGACGCCTAAAGCAATTGCGACGCTCGACTCTACCATTACCCGAGATTCAACATCGTGGACTTTTCCCTGCATGGATTTCTTCTGAGAAGCGCCCTGATGGGTCAAAGCCGCCTGCACCACTTCGCCAAAGTAGCGTTGCTTTGCTTTGGCGGCCGCGGTGACCCAATTCGGATCGTTGACCAGGGCAGTCATATTGTAGTCGTATAGGGCACCGAGAAGGATAGACGGTCCCCCCAACATTGCAGCTCCAGACCAAAGGACTGAAATCATGTAGGTCGGCCAGTTCGCATCCAACGTCAGATTTCGAAACAGTGTCGTGTTCAAAACAGTATCGGGGATTTCGACTTTCTTCCGCTCAAAATCTTCCTCGTCGAAAGAAATATCTGGATCATCTCCTGTGAGAGCCACCGAAGTTGTGACATTGGCCATGTAATATTTAGTATTGCAGACTTGAGCTCCAAAGCCGGCCCCTGCTGATGTCCAGGGCTCCGTAACGATCAGGATCTCCCTGCCATCGCACTCGGCAGTAGTATTGACCCTGGACGATATACCAGTTCCAAGATTGAGTGATTCTTCTGCAAAATAGAACGTAGAAGCATCGGACCAGCTTCCACCTCCTTTGTTGAAAAATCGTTTCCACACCTCTAGTCCATATTTGCAACCATCGGGAGACGACCATATAATGGAAACGGACTCCACCGCTTCCCAGCCCTTTTGATATTGAATTATTCTCTCGGTTTGCTTCTCAACAGTCATTTGGATACAGCTAAATTCACTCTTGAACATCATGGTGTCTGCCTCCCATGTCTGGGACGTGGTTGAAGGCAAGGAAGTGATGGGCGCAGTGTCGAGGCTGGCTGGCCAGAACGGGAGGATTGTATATTCATCTGTAATCCATGGTGATGTCGATACGTTCTGTAGGAGATTGGCAATCGTTCGGAAATGAGTTGTGCGATCTGCATCAATAGGCAGAGGTGAGTCGGTGGCTGCTGTAAGGCTGAAAAACTTTTCAGACTTTGGAACAACCAGGTCTTCGGAGAAAAGATAGGCGGAAGATAGCGAGGAAATGGCCACAAAGCCAAAGATGTTAAGAAAAGATGCGCAAATTAAAATCGAACTGCGTGCACCATTTTTCTTCTTGGCGAAGCCATCGTAAAGTGCATTCCACCAGGCCCCTGGGGCCTTGAGAATACTTGTTGATGCTTCTGCTCCATCTGGCCGTGCCAATCGAGCAAAAGGCTCGGTGCGTTTGACATCTTCAAATAGCACTGTGGTCATTTGCACGTATATAACAGCAATCATGGTTGGAGTATATCTCCAGCCAAATAGAAGCGCCGACGAGCCATCATCAGCCCCGAGACCGTAGTTTGTAGAAGACCTCCACCATAGAACAAAGGTAGCTATACAGAGGGAAAGGGTAACAAAACTCAAAACAGCCAGAAAAGGATACTTGAATGTATAAGGTACCCAGCTCGCTGCCCAAGCGGCTTTTGGTAGCGCATTCTCTACACCCTTCGGCGGATGGACATGCTGGCCAGCGAGGCTGGAATTATCGGTCTCGTCGCTTCCAAGTTGTGATGCAGAACGACTTGGTCGAATGAAGTGCTGAAAATATGGCTTGCTCCCAAGAACAGAGCGATCTTCTGTTATATTATATTGTCTCGATGACATCGTCGAACGACTACAAGAACGACCGGCGTTCCGTAGCTCGCAGTATTAAGGTATAGAGTAGGGAGAAATTATAGGAAACCAAAATCGGCGCAAGACTGGCTGTGTTTATAATTTTCCACGGGGTCTCGTTTCTGAGCATCCAAGGCGCAGGGTTTCTATGCAGGTTGAGTGGACACGACGATGGCAACATCCAATCTAAGAACGCTGTGTAGCTATTGCCCAATCATGGAAACAATTTAGACGCAACTTGGCTGTAACCGCACCCAGACATCGGATCGACAACTGAGGGGCTACATTTGGCCCCATCTACCAGGATCGTTAGGGTCATGGTTAGTCCCCCACCTAGAGGCTCCATCCCATTCATTCTACACGACAAGCTTGTCCATTTAAAGCAAGGATATCGGTTGCCCTTTGGAATCCTCTTTCAACATGTTCAATCAAGGCGCTCAAGGCTATGAAAGCTCACGGCAGCTCCTGTAATAAGTACATTTGGAACAAGCGCCGACGAGTTATGTTGTGGTGGCGGATGCTTGGCCCTCTCAGGGAGCACGCGTTAGCGCCCAGGTGTAGATCGGCGGTTTAGCGCCATGCTTTACTGCAACACTAGCTAGAACTTTCACAATTATGCAGCTACTAAAACGTCCAGCGTTTCGAGTAGACGCTGAGAGACGGGTGCTCCCGAGCTAGAGCCGTTGCCGCGAAGAATGTGATCCAGCCTTGGCCCTGCATTAATGTCACGCAACAAGATCACTAATGCCCCGCCGCACTTTATAAGAAGCACTAATTCCCTCTAGCCTCTCGATTGCGAAGAAGACATTTTGGACCAACTTCACTTGTCTCCGGTCTTGTGCGATGTGTATTCCCGGAGTGGACAGCACAGGCTTGATGTAAGCCAAGTCTTTATGTCCTGGCTTTACGAGTTCCAGGTCTCAGCTACCTCTAGAAACTGTCATATTCTTGAGACATCCATTACAGGAGCCCATGGTCCAACTTAGAAGGTAACGGTGAAGCCTGCAACTTTCAAATGGCGATAGCTTTCAAATGCTAATTGAAAATGTTCTTAGGGTTGGAGACCAAGGCTCACTGATTTGGTTCCAATGATTGAGCCGCAGCCTTCTCGACAAGAAATCTGGAAAAATTACATTCATGAAAGCACTAATCACTACGGCGCTTACCAAAGACAGCCAAGGACCCCAGCGACACATTGCAAGAAAAAAAAATTGATATGAACGGGCAAAATCAGGTGGTATATATACACAGAATCATAAGAAGGAACGCAAGTCATGATCACAAAAGTATGTATGCGCTCCCTGGGAACGAACATGGAAAGAAATCCATGAAAGCGCGGCTCGAGGTGGAATGTCGATGGCCGAGGTAATTGACCAAGCCATCTTAAGTTGAATCGTTTGCTCAAGAAGACAAAAAAAAGTAATCAAGCTGACGTTTGAGCAGAATTGAGGATTTACTCAGCATAGTCGAGGGTGACAACCAGACGGACAGGGCCCTCAGGTTGGGACACGGCCAGAGCAGGGTTGCCCTGGTCGGCGGAGGTGTAGGCCTTAAGGAGGCCCATAAGACCCTTGCCGATGTACGAGCAGTCACCACCCAGGTGGTTGCAGATCTTCATGCCCTGGATTTCCAGACCGTTGAGCTGAGCGATGATGCAGGAAACGTCCCAGCCGGAGGAGCCTCCGTTCTTCTCGCTGCTCATATCGAACTCACCCCAAGTGGCAGCATACTGGCCGAAGTTGGTAGTGGGGATGTTCTCACCAGGAGCAGCAGCCCAGCCACCCTGAGAGTTGTCGTCAACAGCGACGTACTTGACCTCACCCTTCTCAAGAGTGAATTGAAGAGCGGAGTTGGGCTTCCAGAAGCCATCCATCTTGCCGTCGGGGCCGTAGGTGTTCCAGAACAAAACGGTCCAAGGCTCGGTTTCGCTACCCTCGAAACGCATGACATGCTTGTACTGGTTGGCGTTGGCCTCGTCGACCTGGATGATGTTGCTACCCCAGGGGTTGCCGACGTTGCCGACATAGTCCCAGTCGAGCAGACCAGTCTTCTTGCCCTCGGTAGGTGTTCCGAATCCAGAGCGGGAGAACGAGCCGTCAGAGGGAGTCTCGTACCAGTTACCGCCGGAGGTGGACGAAGTAGGGACGGGAGAGACGGTGGACTCGACCTGGCTGGGAGTGGCGGTGAACTCGGGAGCGGGAGCCGCAGTGGTGGTCGGGGGCACGACGATAGAAGAGGTGGACGAGGAGGAAGAGGACGCGGCGGCGACCTCACCGGACCACTCGTTGATCCAGGTCTCGAGAACACCGTTGATAGTGGCAGTCACGACATCACCGACGGCACGGTCCTCGAGGTTGGGGAGATCAGAAACGGCGGGAAGCTCGGCCTCGATGTCAACCTTGGGGTGGGCGTGACGGCGCTCATGACCGTGAAGACGGGCGACGGCGGTGCTCGCGGTCAGGGCCGAAGCCAGAAGGAAGGAGTTTTTGAAGTGCATTTTTGCAAAAGAAAGACTTGAATGAGTGACAGAGCGAGAAAAACGCTCGAAGCAGAATTCGCAAAAGAGTGTGTGGGTGGATGAAGGAAGAGAAGGAGAGTGGAATCCCTTAATATGAAAACGGGGGGGGAGCGAGGTATCGCTGTGGACAACAGTGGACACATGGGAAATCTGGATCAGGGGTCGCCGAGCCCTCATTGGCAGTCGCCAGGTGGTTCCTGAATCGATGGCGCCACCGCCGACTCCTATTGGTGAACCGCTGCCTCCGAGCCCTGGGCCGAGACCCTTTTCTGCTTATTTACTGTATTTCAAAACTAGGGTAAATAAGGTACTTGGTCGGCCCTGCTAAATTGCGGGCTGGGTCAGGTACCCCGGCCCCCAGTTCCTGCAGTTCGCTCCCCCCCCCCTGTTCATAGCCAGGATCCTTCGGTGCTTTAGGCACCTCCTGAATAAACTAGATTGCTATCCCTGTACTATATGGAATCACTGCCAAACACGTGTTCATCGGAATGCGCTGGCTGGAATGTTGCCTGGCACATTCCCGGGTTCTATACGAGACTCGATACCTGAATACAGTGAATACGCAGAACGAAAACAGGGACAAGCCACGACAATCTCGCCCTTCCCCACACAGGCCAATCGGACCATCCACATCCGTCGCTGAGCCCGTCTTACGTGTCTTGGGCATTTCCCTTTTCCAGGCTCACTGATTTCAGACTCGATGCCTCCATGACTCGATGTGTACTCTCCGAACAACGCATCGTCAATTAAGCGCCCGACCAAAATGCCTCCAAACTCCCTCGACTCGTCAACACCAATAACTTCAATGTCAACTACTTCACCCGGTGCGATGGTCTGGGCCACAAGCGATCGCCACCCAACGGCAACGATTTACGTCGATGCTCCATCCCTGACCGCCGATGGAGCCCCTAGAAGGTGCGAGGGCCACTCTAAGGTACCAAGCCCGGCCGCTTCGGAATTTTCGGCTCCACTGACTCTGATGCCTCGACTCTGAAAGACGAAGATAGCGGAGCCCAGCGGAGTACAGTCTTACAACTGTACTCCATCGTAGCAGTGGCGTTGTACGGAGTACGCTGTCACCAGGTGCGACAGTTGCCTGTTCTGAATCCAGCATCGAGTCCCGAGAACTTAAACGATGCTTGGCTCGTTTCTCCTATTGACTAGCAGGGATGATGGTATCTTTGTGTTGTTGAACACCCTAGGCATAGGTACGAGTACCTATGCCACTTGACCTTCTTAATTGCGATATTTGGAGTACTTCACTCTCCTTCAGGTTTTATCTAGGGCGCTGTACACGTCATCCAGGTAAGTTCAATTCAGTTCGAAACCCTGACTTACCGCGTAACGCAGCGTAAAGGGGCCTATGCGCGGAAGCCGTTCCTTGGTTCGATGATCTACACAGGCTCCAGTGGCGGCTTTCTGAAACTGCGATATAATTATCTCAACACCGAGTACTGGAACCGCGGAGAATTATTCTGCCTTCTCATTCATTTTGCGTATTGTCCTAACGACCGCGGAGCGCCACGACAATCATCAGTGGAGATGTTACTATTTACAGACGTGGACCACCTTCACTGCCCCCGTCCAAGCTCGGAAAGTAAACATACGATCAAGCCCAGACAGCCAGCGAATACCCCTTGAACCAGATCAGGACTTCCGCAGATCCACGCCGCCCTCGAACGCAACACCCCCAGCCTCCGCATCCAGCTTCAGACTTTCATCCAGCCCACAGGTGCGGAAAAGCGCCTGCGGCGTCAACTCCTTATCCAATCCCGGCAACCCATCCCGTTTCAGTTTCTCCAATCCCTCCCGAATCGCCGTAAGAGCAGGACCGATCGTGGCAAACGGAAAGATGATAATGCGGAATCCCATCTCCCGAGCCTCCGCCGCCGAAATGGACGGCGTAGACCCGTGCTCGACCATATTCAGCAGCAAGGGCCACGGCGCAAGGTCCTGCACGGCCTGCCGCGCCATCTCGCGCGACGAAATCCCCTCGAGGAAGCCCACGTCCGCGCCCGCGTCGCGCGCTGCACGCAGTCGTGCCAACGCCTCCTCGTACCCGTGTCCCTGGAGGGAATCCGTGCGTGCGATGACTACGATGTCGCTGCCCAGCCGCTGACGCGCTTGCACTGCGGCCCGGATTCGTGCCGTGTATGTCTCCGTGTCCACTAGCAATTTGCCGGCCAGATGGCCACACCGCTTCGTCTGCACTTGGTCTTCGATGTGGAAGCCGGCTACGCCGGATCGAGCGTATTGTTCTGTTGTGCGGGCAACCATGATCGGTCCGCCGTAGCCTGTATCGGCGTCGCAGATTAGCGGTGTGGACGGTGATAGATTCGCAAGCATCTCTGCATTGGCCCGCATGTCGTTTAGTGTGCAAATGCCCAGGTCTGCCTGGCCGTGGACGGAGGCTGCGGTGCCAGCACCGGTCTTTTGGATTATTAGTCGCTGTCTATTGACCATGACGCAGGACACTTACCATGTACAGAGCATCAAATCCCGCCGCGAGCGCCAGACGTGCCGAGAGGCCGTCGTACACACCAGGGGCGACAACAAAGCCATTAGGATCCTTCAGGATCTGGCGCAAGCTAGTTGCAGCTGAAGCGAGAGGCATGACGTTTATCGATATCGATAATAGCTACTGACTAGATCAAAGTTGAAAGACCGAGGAGCTGTATCGACGAGGATGGAGTTCGAGACTGCGATTCGAGACAGGTTTGGGTCTTCCCATTTTATACATACCGTTTCCATGTGTGTCACCTAAGCCTTTTTCCTTCATGTTCCAACCAATGAAGCCTTCCCGTCGGTGGTAAAGCACACTCCCCACCTTCCCGAGCGATGCCGATACCGGTACCGCTTATGTCACCGCTCTTCTCTCGGCCTTTTCTCGCTGTCGGCAAGCGGTTTTCCTGTCGGCGAGCCGTTTTCTTAGTTGGTATTAGTTTGTGTCCTTGAAAATGATATGGAATAGAGAAATGAGTTTTAGTGCAATCAGATTGACTGCGTTTCGGTACTTGAGTCCCATGTGCCGAGCTCAGGTAGTTCGATAAATCAACCGCGGGGTTGCAACTTCCAGAGCAATAAGAGGAGGGGTAACCCATTATGCCGTGTGTAACCCTTGCTCATACCGTATAGCAAAAGTCATGTATCATATGCATCGTTATTCGATGGCTGTAAGGACTGGTTGCACCAAGTCCGAAACTAATCAATTATTTCATATCGAAGTTCTGCGGCCTGATCGCTGATTGGCGGGTCGATGCCCCACAATAGTTCGGCCGAGCGCTGTGTGTATAGTTCCATGACTTGAGTCGATAAAGGAGAGTCTCGTGTCGTACTGCTGGAATATAGAGCCGAATTATTAATCAGAGATAGACAAGGCTCGCGCATAGAGGCTCGGATTAATTATAGATGCTCTCGTAGCCCGATGGTTCAAGTTGCAAAACCATATTTCGAGCGTTGTCGAACTGGCCGATAAGGCGATTCCGTAGTCATGCAGTTTCATACCGACTAATGACGTACATACGTATATCATGAACTCAGACTGACTTCTGCCGACATGAAACCCGCTTTTCATGAACGGCGGTATTGCCGTAACGAATGGGTCTATCATCGGCTTTCTTCCAAGGGCATCGCCACCGGACGTTGGCAAGTCAGTGGCAAGACTCATTGAACATCAAACCAGACAATTTAGACCAAATCTAACGTCGATATTCTCGAACGAGCTCATAATCGCCTCAATGAATCACAGAAATATCGAATAACTTGAAGGTTAATCAGAGGAAATATCGGATAAACACCATCGGCGAACACTTTAACCAGGGTGTCCCACACATGTCTGCTAGGAGGGAGCCTAGACATTTCCAAGTGATGTTAATGAGATATAGAAAGGCATTCCATCACCTGGTTTGTCATTTTCCTCAAAAGAGAAAGGACCATCGAGACGTTCTTGGTGATTCGATTAACCCTCGCTTTAGCACCAGATGGGAATATCGTTCAACATATTTGACCGTTTATAAATCCCTAAAACAATTCCCCAGCATATTGGAAATAAGGTCCTCTGCTTTTACTGACATATTTGGTGTCGGAAGGGTCAGAGTTTCGTGTTAGCTTTCATGCTCTGACAGACGACTGGGTTGGGGATTGCTTTGTGGCTCTGGCGGGTCTGATATCGGCTCTGCACCACTGATTTTCTCTTCGATCTCCTCTGCTCTCAACACTTGACGAGTAATTGCGTCGTGAGTGCCTGTATTATACAGCATGTTTTTCCCAGACCCTCGCAGTTGTTGCGATATGGCTGCTCTCGCCCACAAACGCACCTTTCGGCGAGTGCAGACAACGCAGCTCAGCACCAGCCGGGCTATCATCACGGGGTAAGAAGAAATCTAGTCAACCAAGCCGTAAAGTGCAATGCAAAGCATGGAATGAAGCCCAGAAAACGTCCAAATGTACAAAAAGATACAGAAAGACACAACCAATGGCAAAAGCGGGCCGCTCGTAGCGCCATGAAGATCGCCTTAGTCAGCACCTCCAGAACCGTGGAACTCGCAGCTCGACGTTTCCATCGCGAACTTGTCTTTTCTCCGTGAAATGTCCTCGAGTTTCGCCTAGAGTGCGCCTTCCTCCCATCCATCCTTCGCCATGGTCCTCAGGACCGGCACTCCCGTTGTCCAAGAATATGCGCCTCCGCCAACCCTAAGCACCGACCAGAAGGTCACCCGCGAGCGCCAAATCTACCGAATCCCTCGCCCCCAAGGCTATCGCGTATCATGGCACGCCAACCCGGCCGTCGAAGGCCACCATTTCGGTCAATCACACCCGATGAAGCCCTGGCGGCTCACACTGACCAAGCAGCTGGTCATGGCCTACGGCATGCACAACGCGATGGACTTGTACTTGGCGCGGGCGGCTACTTATGAAGAGATGGCCGAGTTCCACGAAACGGACTACCTCGACTTCCTGCAGCAGGTGATGCCCGGTGATATAGATCGCGCGGAGCAGAGTGACAACGTGGTGCGGTTCAATTTCGGTGACGACTGCCCCATCTTCGACGGGCTCTACAACTACTGCTCGCTGTACGCGGGCGGCACGGTTGACGCTGCGCGCAAGCTCTGCAACGATCAATCCGAGATCGCGATCAACTGGTCTGGCGGTTTGCATCACGCGAAAAAGGCCGAGGCCAGCGGTTTCTGCTATGTTAATGATATTGTCTTGGGGATTCTCCAGCTGCTGCGACACCACCCCCGCGTGATGTACATTGACATCGATGTGCACCACGGCGATGGTGTCGAACAGGCCTTCTGGTCCACCGACCGTGTGTTGACGGTCTCCTTCCACAAATACGACAAAGACAACTTCTTCCCCGGCACCGGCGCCGCCGATGACACCGGCCCGACGCATCCTCTCAATCCGGGTGCCCACCACTCGATCAACGTCCCGCTCAACGACGGTATCGACGATAACTCCTACATCAGCCTGTACGAGGAGGTCATCGGGGCATGTGTTAACACCTACCGTCCCGGCGCCATCGTCCTCCAATGCGGCGCAGACAGTCTGGGCTGTGACCGACTGGGCTGCTTCAATCTCAACGTCAGCGCCCACGGCGCCTGCGTCGCCTTCACCAAGAAATTCAACGTACCCCTACTCGTTGTCGGTGGCGGAGGCTACACACCGCGTAACGTATCCCGCGCCTGGGCGCACGAAACCTCCATCCTTATCGACGCGGACAAAATCATCGATCCTCAGATTCCGCAATCCGTCGCCTTCCGCAACCACTTCGGGCCTGACTACTCGCTCTTCCCATCCTTATCACTAATCCGTCAAATCGAAAATAAGAACCCCCGCTCCTATCTCGAGGGTCTTGTTGAGGGCGTTCACGAACAACTCCGCTACATCAAGGGTGCCCCGAGCGTGCAGATGAGCTTTATTCCACCGGATATCCTGGGCCTGCGCGAGGAAACCGAGAAAGAAATCGAAGAGGAGACTGCCATGATGGAGGAAGAGCGCGAGGAACGCGAGGGTGGTGGCTTCGCCTCTGCCATGAGCGGCACGTCTAGTATCCCCGGTTCGGCGGGTGGTATCCCGCGGACAAATCGTCGGCGTGAACTCGAAAGAGGAGCTGGATATAAGGGAGAGCTATACTCATGATGAAGTTTCTACCGAGTTGCTCTATAGCCTTTGGTGTTCTGGATCTGGGAGTTTGCTGGCGTCACGGAAGAAATCTGGCATTTACAATTTTCCAAGGGTGTTTGGTGTTCTGTCTCTTATCGTGATATCCCCCTTCAAAAGACTTGTATAGTA
The DNA here is from genome assembly GCA_037042055.1 of Penicillium sp. S103-07. Lineage (NCBI taxonomy): Eukaryota > Fungi > Ascomycota > Eurotiomycetes > Eurotiales > Aspergillaceae > Penicillium > Penicillium sp. S103-07. The sequence continues at coordinate 784,078 of JAXQJQ010000003.1, forward strand.
GACGCTGAAGAAAGAATTCATTTGAATTGAATACATGGAAAAACTCGTCTTGACCCACGTGTATAGAGCTCTTGTAGCCTGGTCTATTCATCCTGGAAATGCTCCCGCAAGGCTCCGCCGCCATGTAAATCAAACTCCCGCCTCCTTCACATCGCTTTCTCTTTTTCTTTTTTCTGTTTGTTTTTTTTGGTGGCATTTCCGCACAATTTGTTACAATGTAGCGACCCTATGTCAAACATTACTACGTACCTCGCCCATAGCCACTTTCTCCATCGGGCTGTCATTTCGGATCAATGGATAAATTCATATTGTTTATTTTGAACCGTTTTGAGGGCTTGTGTTTGGTCAATAGATCCATTATCAAATCGGGTATCCAGCAATAGGGTGCGGCTGTGGCCGAGAAACGCTTGTGTTGAACATCATAGGAAGCACTGAGAAGAGGGGCGGCGGTCGTCGGGTATGAGCGTGCTGGGTAGTCTGCGCAGGTTGACTACGTCCTCTGGCGGACTGCCAGGTGAGTGGTATGGATTCGGGTTCGAGGTAAGGAAGGTGGCCTGTAGAGGGCGGTGGTGGGCGTACGTGCCCGACCTTTTTGGGTGTTTATTTGTTCTCCTTTGCATCCACGAATTGCTCCATAGCTGCTGTTTCTGTGTCCTGTCGCTCCACAATGTCTTGTTCATCGGCATTCGTTCCTATTTGTTGGCCTACGCCTGGGGTATTAGCTGCGAGTCCTTTATTCTGGGAAGACGCCTGGTTTTGCGAGGTTGGAACGTCTGCGGGGCGGGATCTGGAACTGGGTGGATTGTCTCTGACCTTGGACGATGGGTGCGATGGCCATGATTTGCTTTGCGGCAACCTGGGGATTGTGCGGGTCGCTGAAGTTCAAGGTCAGTTGACGGACAAGGAACCGATAGACGGAGAGAAACATAAACATACACATGAGCGTTGATAATCCAATCGAGATCCTCCTCTCCTTCATCAGGCCCGTTGGGTCCACCTTGGACGGGACGGAAGAGCCGAGGCTTCCAGTCAACACCGTCCTCGGCACGCTTGGCGGCCTCCTCTCGTTGACGATCCTCGATCTTAGTCTTCTCATCCGTAGCAGCGACATGGTTCGAGGATACGATGGCCTTGACCGTGTTCTCCCATAACCGTTGCGACTCACGCTCTCCTTGCTCCTCGATTGGGCGCGCTACCGGCTTCGAGTGCTTCGCATGGGTGGCATCGAACAGAACCTCTTTTTGGTGGGTCTGCGCTTTCATCAGCATCTGCAAAGGCTGGGAGTTAGGGAACGGGACAAACGTACGTGGACACTCTTGATGTACATCTCGCCATTCCAGAGACCGGACAATTCATAGAGCACTTCCCCGGTCTTCTCGTTCTTGATCGTTCCTCCAATGGCGTTGTAAGTACCGGAGAAATAGCCCTTGGTCTTGAATTCAATATCGGCCACGAGGTTGTTCTCCGGGCATCGCACGTAGCTGTGATCGCCGAGTTCATACTTCATCTTGCCGAAAAGAATTCCGCGCGCATACATGTTCGGTTGCGTCAAGATGCTGCCATTCGTTAATATCCACGCACCAAAAAGTCATGTATTTGAAACGCACTATCGTTCGCCCTTCTCTTTGTCCTGGCCACGGTTCAGAAGTCGCAGAATCGCGATTCCCTCCATCAAACTGGCTGCCGAATTTCCCAAGAACCTGCTGCGGGGCTTGAGAGTGCCATCGATCCGGATGTTGTGCTCGGGGGCCATAAAGAAATAGCTCGACTTGGGCGGGTGGTGAGAGGTCTGTTCCGATATGTAGTATCCGCGTGTGCCATCGGGGTAGTCCCAGTAGCATGTAAACGTCTCCCCGAGAATAGGGTTCAACGGCTTCTTCACTCCACTGCAGGGTGTTAGAATCCGGTCGTAGCGCGCAAAGATGGAGCAACCTACGGAGGCTTGATGTGCCATCCACTCAAGTAAAACTTGACCACAGAAACAAATCGCTCGACCGGGTCATCGATTGTGGGCATGGGGAGGAGGGTATCGGGGTGCGCCATGAAGCTAGAAGAGATTCCGTCAGTTCGCCGCAAGCCCGCAGGCAGCAAAGAGCACCTACTTGGTGATGCGCTCCAGCATGGATCTCGGCTCGAGAATGAAAGTGGGCAGCACGACCCGGCTCAAGTCGGCGCCGGGGCGCAACTGCGAGATGATGTGCGAGAGGACTGGCCTGGTCAGCGCGAGCGCAGCATTCCTAGGCAGGGTCGCTTACCATTTCCCTGGTCGGGCTCGACAACCTCATCCTCCCCGCTTGGGGGGGAGTCGTCCACGGACGATCTGCCTGGTTGAGCGACGGTGTCAGACTCGAACATGATGCGTGAATGTTTGGATGAGAAGTGGCGTGGAGAGAAACCACTTACTGGCTAAGGAAGCGCGGCGGAGACCCGGGACCGGCATGGCTGCGTTCGGAAGTTGGTGGAGGAGAGCTTATGAGCAGCACGGCATCTAACCGGGCTTCAAATGGAGGGTTTAAATGACGGACAGTCTAATGGGGGTCGAGAGAAAGATTTTTTAGGGAAAGTCGAAGAAAGGCTTAGCCTTGGAGGGGGGTCAGTGACGTCGAGCCTCACGCCTCCACTTCGGGCTACGGTTTATTTACTCGCTCTAAATCCTGCTAATTACTCAACCAAGGTAAAGCAGACACTCCGGCTCTAACTGCATTTTCCTGCTCATCACTTCCAACTCGTCAGTCCATCAGCCCCTCTTTCGATTCGATGAGGGGTACGGCTTGGCAGTGGGGATCCGATGTATACGCAGGTCGGGTCAATTCGCTGCAGCTCTGAACACCGGTCCACCGTGTGCCTGGTCTTGTCCGATCACAGGCGCAGGGGTCCATTCAAACTCTAGAGACCCCCTAGATCGTCCCTTATACCCGATCAATGAGTGGCACGTCTCCCCGGGTGATCTCCGCCACGAATGCCATATCTGGCCGATGGAGCATGACGTGGAAATGTTCGACCGCGTGCACCGATTTCAGTGATTTCCAGTTCTTGAACCACACGACCGACTCGGCCGCCAGCCGTGAACAGAAAGTTCGCTGCACGTACTGCTCGATCGCATTCCTCGCCTCGCCCGTCAACTCGCCCGTGGCCGGGTCATCGGCCAGCTCGAACTTGGTCCATACCACCAGGTGGATGATGTCGGTGTCGATGCCGTAGGGCCAGTCGTTGTACAGGATGCAAATGTCCTCTACCACGCGTCAGCCGGCCGCTCGTATCCAGGAACAAACACTGCCTACCGTCAAACTCAAACGGGCGTCCCCGTGGCTTCAGGCCCGTATCTCCATCACCCCAGTGCAGTCTCTCCTGGACAACGAACCGCATCACCGAACCATATTGCGCTTTTATATGAGCCGTGTATTCCAAGTACTTTCGTAGGTCGGTCGGGACACGTTGGAAGCGATCGATTCGGTTCGTCCCTGTCGCAAAAACAACGTTAGCCAAGGCCCCGCGCGCGACGCATGCAGGAAACAAGCTCCACTCACTAATGATCTCCTGCACCAACTCCCAGTCCTGCCGTTTGTAGTGTTCGTCCGGCGTCGCCAGGCACCGAATGTTCTTTGGCGGTTGATCACGTAGAAAGCTGGGACACTCGGCCGTCCATTGCGACCGGGGTACGTTCACCAGCCAGTAGGGCAGACTATCGGCTGTGAGGTTGTGCTCCTGGAGAAAACCCTCCGGGGCGGTCGCGTCGGCGTCGGTCAATTTCTCATCCAGCAAAGAGATCGTCGCGGCCGGGGTTGACGGTGTAGAATGAGGCATCATGCGGAGATGCTGAGCTCAATGGCTTCCTTTATCAAACGTGGAGGCAGAGTAGAGACGGTAGGATAGGACGCCGCTTCCAGCGCGACATCACTCTGCAGTAAAAGGAGTGTGTGGAAGTCGAAAGGGAGATTTCTCAATCCAGGGCCGTTTCCATGTGGATCAACACTTGGGCCACTCATTCCCCCGGAATAACCCACCCGGTGGCAACTCGATTGGATTGGCACAGAACTATTGGGACTGAAATTTATAGATTGACCGGCATCTACCTAAATGACTGGGCCATTCTCGAGCTACCTCGCGGCCAGCTTCTTGATCACTGGGTCGTCTGCATGAATGACTGATACCCCCGCAGCCTTCAGCTCCGCCTTCACCTGGTCCCAGCCGGCGGGCACGACGCACTTGGTTCCCTCCTCGATAAGCCAACTTCGGAATCCAGCCTTGACGGCATCGATGGCTGTGAATTTCACACAGTAGTCCCCCGCGAGTCCTACGACAAAAACATCTGTAACCTTCCGGGCTCGGAGCAGCTTAGCGATATCAAGATTGACCGACCGCTCCGTCACAGCAGGATCACGGTTTCCAAACGCATCTGCAAAGGCAGAGTACATCTCGACCTGCGAGTGCTTCCCTTTGTGAATGAGGACATCGATGAGATCGGCGTGAATCTCGGGGATGAGCTCCGCACCGCGACTGTCGGCCACGCAATGGACGGGCCAGAGTTGCTGCGCTTTTTTCTCCGTTTCCTTTCCCGGTGCCGGGTTCTCCATCTCAATGAACGATTCGAAGGGTCGGTTGTTCGGCGAAGGATGGTTGCTCGCGAAGGAGATGTGATCTGGCGGGTGGTAGTCTTGGGTCGCGATGCGCGTCACGAACCCTGGGCAGGAGAGAAGATCGTTGATCAGTGGTGCAATATCTCGGCCTTCTTGTACTGCGAGAGACCCAGACTATCGTCTCACCAAGCGTTGTAGCATCAGCACGGCCGAGCTTGGAACTGCGGTCCAGCTATTCTTCAAACTCACGGGTGGACAGAAATCCTCCTGCATGTCAACCACGATCAAGGCGGGCACAAAGGGGCCATCTGCCCCGTCTGAGGATGCCATTGTGAAAGAATGGGAACAGCCTCCGCGAAGCAGACTGAGTAGCTCGTAGCTAAGCTTGGAGATGCAGATGGAAGCGGGCCCGGATGAGTCAGCCGCGGCGCTAAAAAGAGAGCGAAGCAGCGGCACAAAACTTGCTTCCCTTCTTTCTCCTCCAAGGGCTGCGGCCCCATTTGAATTGATCAACTAGATGAGCCATCCTAATGCGCGATAATTGCAAGGTATGTGATGGTCGTTTTTACACTCAATCACCCTACATGATGATCTTTATTTATTGGAGCTGTCTGAGCTTTCGCTATGCGGACAAACTCAATTATACGCTTTTCATCTTTCTGAATCCTCCCTTCTGTTCATCATCAAGTGGAAATACATTGCCGGGGATTTTGCTAATGCCCTTCAAGTCAATACCAGGACATTGTAAAATCATATTCAAACCACCTTGATCAACGGCCTCATTGTGTGCCCATTTAGTCTCATTCCATAGTCCTCTCCACAACCATGGCATATGACCCTCGTCGAGTAAACACGGGGAGCACCACTCCTCAAACTCCTCCCCCTCCCCCTCCTCCACCTCCAGAGTCTGCCCCCGACATGGCCGCAACGGACACGGGCGCCAAAGACAGCCTCGACTCATGGAAGCTGAAGTTCTGCACCGTGTGTGCATCGAACAACAACCGCTCCATGGAAGCCCACCTCCGTCTTTCAACCGCCGCAGCTGCCTTCCCAGTCATCTCCTTTGGGACAGGCTCTCTGGTGCGCCTGCCGGGCCCCACAATCACCCAGCCCAACGTGTACAGCTTCAACACGACCTCCTACAACCAGATGTGGGAAGAGCTGAACGGTAAAGATGAGCGCCTGTACCGCAGCAACGGCATCCTGAACATGCTCGACCGCAACCGCAACCTGAAATGGGGCCCCGAACGCTTTCAGGACTGGGTGCCCGGCTTGCCGCGCGTGGACCACGTCTCCAAGGGCGACAAGGGCGCGCTGGGCACGGAAGCAGGCGTCGTCGATGTCATCATCACTTGCGAAGAACGCTGCTGGGACGCTGTCGTCGACGACCTCATGAACAAGGGCAACACCCTCAACCGGCCGGTGCACGTCTTCAACGTCGATATCAAGGATAACCACGAGGAGGCCCTGCTAGGCGGCAAAGCTATCCTCGACCTGGCCAATAGTCTCAACGAGGCTGCTATTGAGCAGCGCACGCTCCACGGTCCCGGTGGCTGGGAGAATGGTACTGGTGCCGCGCGCCAGAGCTTCGATGAACGTGTTCCTGGGATTCTGGCGGATTGGCAGGCGAAGAATCCTAATCTGCCGGCTTTGTGGACGCTCGCTTGGTTGTAGCCTTGTTTTCTTGTGTCTGATACCCCCGTTTAATGGCCGGTCTTGTTTGAGTGGGTTTAGATCGTATCTGAATGATAATACAATGGATGGCTTCTTCTTTCCTTATGAAGCAATTGCGCGAGTCGTGACTTTCAAAGGATCGTTTAGACGCATTTAATCTACTTGTAGTATCATCGCAGAAATTGCAAGAAAAGGGGCATTCATTCGAACTCCATATAGCAAAGGGGTATCATCGCTTTCTATATCAACCAGCCAAAAAACTCCCCTCTTGGTCACAAAGATCCCGTCCAAGTAGAAGATAGAATCATTTCTCGTCCTTAATACGCGGCTTCACCTCCACTCAGTCTTCTGACTTCATCTCGGGTTTAATCCCACTCGTCACCTCACCCTTGATCAAGAAGTCACGCCTCTCCTGGTACCAACGATCGAGAGCCGCTCTTCGCTCCGCCTGGGTCATATTCTCCACGACGAGCGCAAACTCCGTAGCGTCCGCATAACCAAAGCGTCGTGCCATGCTGCAGAACTGGCGACGCTGAACTTCTGCGGGCGGATTGTACTTGAAGTGGAAAAACTTCCCTTCTGCGCTGCGAAGGGAGCCCTGTATTGCGGGATCGAGCGGGGCCCGAGGCTCTGCAAGTGGATCGTCGATTGTAACATCTTCGAAGGGGTTGAAAACTTGGTAGTTAGCCCCCGGGTCGTTCGTTGTCTGAGCGGCGCGTCGACTGAGTTGTTCTTCGACGCGGGAGGATCCGATAACTTCGTTATTTAAGTGGGTGTATTCAACTCCTGCGCCGGCGAGGATTGCCTGTACCGGATCATGCCTGCGTGACGTGGGTTCAGACTTGGATCCGTCCTCGTCTTCGCCACGGATCCTTGCAGCCAGTTGGCTCATTGCCTCGTCCTCGGATTTGACCAGTCTTTCACCGGTGGGATCCTCCTCTTCTTCAAACTCAAAGTCCACTACCTGCACACCGGCTCGGCTCTCGGCGACGTTGGTCTTGTTCACGATATCTCGGAGGACGACGTTGTCGTACTGGTATGAAAAGAGGTTTTTCAGTCCGAAAATCTCACCCTTTTGATCTTTCTTCTCTTGAACGCCCTTGAAGTATCGACGTTCAGAGCTGGCATTATACCCGATTTCAGCCTGCTGTTGCTTGTAGATTTGTCGGGCATACACAATCTCTTCGATAGTACCGGCAGACACGAGCCGGAAAACTTCGACATCGCGAGTTTGTCCAATACGGTAAGCTCGGTCTTGAGCTTGCAAGTCGTATGAAGGGTTCCAGTTCGGATCGACCACCACGACCTTGTTCGCGGATGTGATATTCAGGCCGACGCCACCAGCCTTTGTAGAGATCAAGAAGACGAACTGATTTGGATCAGAGTTAAAGTCGTCCACAGCTTTGGCGCGGTCTTCGTAACTCATCGAACCATCCAGGTAGTTCACATTATAGCTGGTATGGTTGAAGAGCATTTGCAGCATCTTCAACAGCCGGACGCTGTGCGAGAAGACAAGGACCTTGTCACCATTTGCGTGCCACCATCTTAACAACTTGCGGAGGACCTTCCACTTGCCACAGAACTCAGGATTTGCATAATTCACGATCGAATCTCGAGAACGGTAAAGGTCTTCCCACTGTTCTGGTAGGGCAATTTCCAACATATCTCTCTCCTTCTCCTGCTTCTCCCGCGGATCGTTACCCTGTGGTATAAGAATCGCAAGGTGGTTGCTGAGTTTTTGCAGCACGGCAATAGCAGGGAATACAAATGCCTGCCAGGGTTGCTCAATCCCAGGGATGGTAGTCTTGCAGCACCAGCCTTGTTTCTTCCCTGATCCGCAGGTACACTGATCCGTAGCGTATTTGATATAATTGACGATGTCGCTATCTAGGAAGTTCTCGTATGCTTCGGCTTGCGTCCATGTCAATGGACAGAAGACCACGCGATCACTTTTCTTGGGTAGTTGATCTGCAATCAAACTCTTCATTCGTCGTAGGAAAAACTGCGGAAGAAGGTTCTCGACTAGCTTTTTAGCTGTCTTTCGAGCCTTGCTGAGCTCATTTATGGTTGCGTCATGAGACTGGCCAATTTTCAATGGCTCCGCAACCTGCGCCTTCCATGTAGTCACCGGGCCGAGTACGCCAGGGTTTGTCCAGTTCAGAAGCGTCCACAGCTCCTCGTATCGGTTCTGAATAGCCGTACCAGTCAGGCCAATGCGGCAGAGAGCGTTGATCTGATTCATGGCCTGGGTGGTTTCTGATTTTCGCTCCTTGATTTTGTGGCATTCATCGGCGACGACACAGTCCCACTCGACCATGTTTACAGAGTCCCTGTTGTTCACGTACGTGGTGTATGTCGTGATCAAGATCTCCACTCTGCCAGAGCGTGCAGCATGGAGGGCCAAGTCCTTGTTGGGGCCATGGTACACGTCGACATGCCACCAGCCCCATCGTTGAAGCTCGGCAACCCAGTTCGAGATCAATGTTCCGGGACACACGATCAGGGTACGTGGGTACCACGCATTGTCCTGGGATCTGCGCATCTTGCGCATACGTTTAGCATCTCGTTCATCAGCTGTCTTCCCGTAGGCTGCTGTCAAAAATGCAATAACCTGGATTGTCTTTCCAAGGCCCATATCATCGCCGAGAACACCGCCCTTCTGGTAGACAAACATTTCATGCAGAAATGCGGCTCCTTCCACCTGGTATTGGCGCAGCCATTGTGCGATCGGTGCAGGGATCAGCCCCAGAGAGTAAGGTAAAGTGATATCTTTGTAGCCACGGACCGGTGTTCTGTCCGGAAATGATGGCTTCTCTTGTAAGTGTTGAAGACGCTCATCATCAGAGAACTCCACATCGTCGTAGGAAGGCGGTAATTTCAGCCCCGACTCCTGGAGGTGTTCCTTCTTGCGGTCAAACTGAAGTCGGCGCTGCTTCAAATATCCCGGAAGAGTATGCTCCATCAATTCATCGTCGGAAGACACATCGCCATATTGCAAAGGCTGTGTGGGTCTGGACCTCGAGCGTTCTTGCTTCACGCGGCCAACGATCACATCGTTGTTTCGCGGTTCTTTCTTGGGCAGTTTTGCCTTGCGTGTTGCGGCTGCGCTCTGTCTGCGCTTAAGTGATTTGCGTTCTTTGAACTTTTTGTACGCTGCTTCGCCATCGTTGAACTCATCTTCGCTGTCCAAGGACTGGATTTTAACTGGTGTACTCGTAGTGCGTGAGGTGTCAGTGAGCTCTCGCTTGACAGGTATAAAATTCTCAGCTTTGGCGGGATCAGGATTCCTGTCTTGTAAAATGTGAGCTGCATTCCACGCGCATCTAGTAGGTCCATACATGAGTTGGTGGTGGGGTTCAGATAAGACGTCACTTCAAGGTCATCATCGTCCGAGTCAATGGTGATGACCTCGACATCAGTGTTGTGACTCCCCATATCCTATGTAAAGCCTACATGGCCAGTATGGTAGCTTTAGTGTGGTGGTTGTAGAAGCATGGAAGGCGCGTCAGGCCGCGAAGGCGGAGAAGTTGGCGATGTCATTCCCGATCGGCAAGAAAAAAAGCTGCTCCGATCACTTTCTCCCCTCCAGACCGCGGTCTACGTCGCCGCTATTCCCAATTGATCTTGAAGATCTCTTTGAATTGATTACGCGACCGGATAGATGTAAGTCTTTCCCGATCATTGTGCTCTTCGCGCGATAGACAGGGCCGAGCTAACTGTCCTATCACCAGAGATAACTGCATAAAGCCTGTCGAGCTTGCCCTTCTACCCTTTTCGCACACGTGAAAGATCTTTACTATCTCAGGTGGTCCATTCGAAAAGATGCCTCTCGATACCTCAACCACATATCCTCTGACCCGGCTGCGCCTGGATGGCCGCCGGTGGAACGAGCTGCGACTGCTCCAGGCTCAGATATCCACGAATCCCGCCAGCTCGGGCTCGTCTTACCTTTCCATGGGTAATACTGCAATTATGTGCTCTGTTCACGGACCCGCCGAGGGTCGCAGGGGTGAGGCCAGCGGCGCAGCAGGCAGTTCAGGTGCTGTTGTGGAGGTGGACGTGAACATTGCTGGATTCGCTGGCGTGGACCGAAGGAGGAGAGCCGGAGGCAGTGACAAGTAGGTCGACCATTTTTTATGTGCAGATGAAGCTTTACGCAGCATCTTATCGGCAAATTAGATAAGAGTGTACTAACGCCCGTTTCCTCGATCACAGACAATCATCTCGCATTGCAACCACTCTTCGCTCTGCTTTCCAATCGCATCTACACACCTATCTTTACCCGCACAGCACTATCAGCATCCACGTCTCAGTGCTCTCCGCCGATGGCTCTTTGCTCGCGGCTGCGATCAATGCCTGTACACTGGCTCTGGTGGACGCAGGCATTCCCATGCCCGGATTGCTCTGCGGCTGCACAGCAGGTATGAGCGGTAGCGCATCCACTCCGCGGGACCCCCGTAGCGATGAGCTAGATCCGCTACTTGATCTCTCCCTTCCCGAGGAACAGGAGCTTCCCCAACTCACCGTTGGTACCACGACCTCTGTTCCCGTGGGAGAGAACAACATGGACGAGGAGGAAGAGGAGACCAAGGTGGCCGTGCTGAATATGGACTCCAAGCTGCACTGTACGTATATCGAAACGATGCTGGCTGTCGGGATGGATGGGTGCAACCAGATCCGCGAGCTGCTGGAAGGAGTCATCAAAGACTCCAACCGGGCATAAAGTCAACGATACCCATGCATTGTCTTAGCATCAGCGGATTCTTGGAGTTAATTTGAGATAGTTGTGTACATCGGGTACTTTTGTACTATGTTGACACAAATGGATTAATCTGCTCAAACGCGCTCGCTCAGCGACCACATCGGAAAAGCGGTCATCATTTGATGTTAAACTTCCCGTAGCTCGTGCCTCTTTCGTGTTTACCTTTTCCCTCTCGTTGCACATTGTACCTCTGTACGCCTACGTCCGGTATCAACGGGTTGCTGCAGTGCGAGCTCCTCAAGCTTGATATCCAAGTGCGATTGCATACTTCAACATCCCATCAGAAACAACTCATGATCATCATGGAATCCATGGGTACTATGACCATGGTTATTCCTACTGTCTCGGCTGCCGGTAACGCTACGGCCAGCATGTCTGGCATGCCCGACATGACCTCGATGCCCGGTATGGAGGGCATGGACATGAGCTGCAAGATCTCGGTCAGTCGGCATGAAAGTCTTCGAGACGCTGAACCATGAACTGACTTGAAATATCAGATGCTGTGGAACTGGGATACCATCGACGCCTGTACGCAGTGGGACCCTCTATAGATCGTTGGAAATTCTGCTGATCAGAAAACAAACCCTAGGCTTTCTCGCCAAATCATGGCACATCAGATCTCGCGGCATGTTCGCCGGTTCCTGCATCGGTGTTATCTGCCTCGTCCTGGTCCTGGAGCTGTTGCGCCGTGTGGGAAGGGAGTACGATGCCTTCATCCTCCGCCGAGCTCGTCTGACTAGAATGTACATGCCCGGCTCCTCGGATGACTCTGGCCAGCCCAAGGCAAACGGCAAAAACTATCAGAGCATCACCATCGATGACGTTGGCTCCAAGACTACCGACTGTGACCGCTGCTGCAAAACCCCTCCGTATGCATACGCCCAAGACGATGGCATAACGACTGCCGCAGACTCTTCCTCGAATTCGAATATTCCAAAGCAAGATGCAGTCTCCACTGACCCTATTATCGTCGTGGGGCCTTCTGCGCAGCGTGCCGGTGTAATGGACCCCTATCGTCCCTCACTCGTGGAGCAGCTCGTTCGCGCTCTCATGCACATGCTCCAATTCGCTGTGGCATACATCATCATGCTACTTGCTATGTACTTCAACGGGTACATCATCATCTGCATTTTCATCGGCGCATTCCTGGGCTCGCTGATCTTTTCGTGGGAACCCGTGTCTCTGAACAAGGAGTAAGTACTCTCGCGGAACACTTATTGTCTTGCATTAAAATGGCCAGGGCGCTAATGCCATCCTCAATCAAACTAGGAACGATGCTTGCCAGGTCACCAAGTGCTGTGGCTAGAGTGCACACTACTCGCTGGGCGTGGCGAACACGCAGAAAGGTGGTTGAAGGACACGGAATCGGGAAGATGGAAATGGTGAACTGAAATCATGAAGTTACGAGAAAAACATGGGTTATCTCACAGGCTACGTACACATTAATCTTATTCTCTTCGCTCTTAACACATCTGGCCAACTACATCTCTCTCCGTATCGTCCAGCTTCGCGCCTCTTGGTCCATATCGTCTCGAAAATCTGCTTTGCAAGAGACGCATTGACAAGTCCTGTCGTAGTCGAGCATGACTCAAACCAGGACGAGAAGAAAACTTGTGATTCCAAGCTTACTGCCTCACAAGCAGCGATAAAGGCAGGCCATATGAGTGTCGCTATGTTGCCCTCGCTACACCCAGCCTCGTCGTGTCGAACCCGCACCAGGGAGTCCCGTACACTATCTACCTCCTGCTGCAACAATGCAGCATCAAGGTCATAGATTCGACGGTAAAAGAAGATCAACAGTGCAGTGTACATCGCCAGTGCCCTTCCATCTCCCACCTGCAGCGAACTCTCATTCTCGTGCGTCGACAAATGTCTCGAAGTGCAAGATGCTAGAAGATGCTGGATCCCCCTTTCGAGGGTCTTTGCGCGAATCCAAAAATCTTTTAGATTGAGCATCCCTTCGTCTCCATTCTCGAGTGATCTATCCCGCTCATTAGCAAGACGAATCACCTGCGACATCAACATGAGAAAGCTTTCGGCGACTCCGTACATCTTCGGAAACAGAGTCAAGCTCCATTGACCTGGAAACGCCAGATGAAGATCACGCTGGGCCACGTTCGGGTCCTTTTCCATCGCCATTATGTTGTCCGAGAAAGCGATGGTGGGACAAATTCGAAAATCAGTGTAGACTGGATCTTCATCCGAGATGCTGGTTCCGAGGTTCTCACTTAGATCGTCGGCGATGCTCGTGGTTTCGGCCAAGATTCGCATATACGCGTAGCAGTGGTGTAGAGCCCTTCGTTTCGGTGAGACAGTGGACTGTTTAAAACCGTTGATACAGATGAATTTCTCGGCTTGGATTAGGCAGGATAGACGGTTCTCGGAATCCCCTTTGACCATCTGGGACAGGGTGTTAGTTTCTCTTCTGGCCGAGCAATCGATCTTATCATTGGGCAAGTGCCTACATAAGCAGTCGAGAGACTCAAAATGGCCATGAGAATCTCCTTGTACTTGCTCCTCTTCATTGTCGAAGTACAAGCCTCTTCCATGCACCGCCAGAAGTGGCTCTTGGCTCGCTGCAAATAACTATTGCCGGTGGATATCCAATGCTCGATGCACAAGACCGAGTGATTGCCAAGATGAAAGGCACTGGTACTTAATAGAGCGTTCAGCAAGGCAAGTCGCGCGTGGGTAGTAGCTCCGCTCATTGTGATCTCTCCAAGGGTGCTCACGGCACATGGCATCACAAGATTAAGCCATGGTACTTCCTGCCCATGGCCCAAAGGTGAGATCAATGGGACGATTCTGTCTCTGTAATGAGACAGGATATTCCAAGCTTCTGTATTATCACTGAAGAAGTTTGGTGATAATCCAGGATCTGATATGTATAGAGCGCCATTAAGGCTCTCCGGGGTTAGATCCCATAGTTCTAGCCCTTCATTTACTTGGTCGTAGGGCTCGTCTAAGAGGCTGGGTATGAGGCCAATCTCATTGATTTCCTGTCGTGTCAAGTCATCCAGCCCCATCAACCATTCCTCAGGAGATGATGACACCCCATCGAACTTAGCATTTGGGGCCTCTGGTTCATGTGCTTGGGATAGCTTTGACACCCCGAACGGTCCACGGAACAGAGAGAACGGCGTGGTAGACTTCGGAGTGGACTCGAATCGTTCCAAGTCCAGTAACGCTTGGGTAAGATCATGATATGGCACAGAGTTAATTATATTATTGCTCATAGACTGCCGCTCGGCATCTGCATAGGGTCAGATGGATTCATTCAAGGAGATGGGAGTCGGAATACCTACCAGTGAAGATCGCATGACGGTGTTTGGCCGCATTCTCCGCGTGTAGCCACAGAACATTTTGCTGACTGTCGATAAATGTCAATCTGCATTCTGAATGTTTGAGTTCCTCGTGATTGTCATTTTCGGGTATGGATAGGGCTGAAAGAACGGCTCTGTTGCTCCGGGCTGGTAGTCGAGGCCGCATAACAACAGGGACTCGTGGTTTCAAGTGTCTACGATGGTGTTTCTAGAAAGGTCAAGAGATTCGTGATATGAATGAGACGAGACGTAAGAGTGATGATTGAATTAGTCCCGGCCAGGACCCCGCTGCTATCGCCGCCATCCCGATTGATGAGGAAGGCGATTCCGCCAGAACGTGGGGCATACAAAACACGGCCACGAGATGAATCCTTTACAATCAGTTCTATGGATACATCAAGACTGATACCTCTTCTATGGGTGACATGGCTCATAAAAACACACTTTGCCTGGCACATAGGGAACCTTGGAAGGAAAGAGTTCATTGTCGAGATACTTCGGAACCACTTTCCTTCCCGAGATCCCCGGCGCTATCTATAAAAGCGACACATTACCTTTCTCGACAGGTTTATGATTGGGATGCGAACACCTGTGAACCTGATATCAATTTCATTGTTAGCAGTTTGCAAACGTTTAGCCGTCACTTTAAAGAGAAGATCCTTGTCGGGTATCAACCACAGCACGAAGAATATGTTAGAGCAGATGTACATTGATGAAACAGATAGTTTGCTCTAATTCGGAAATGAAATTCATCGGCCGAAACAACCAGGTGCCTCCGACTGGAACTTATAAATGCCAAGTACTCAAACTTGGGAGGCAAACAACTTCGCAATGCGCAGGTTATTATAATCCCAAGCCGTAATATCATCATACCGACACGGCGTCGACGGAGTAATGAACTTTTGAAAGGGAAACAGCGATGCGGTACGATTCGGCTTCGCAAAGTACGCGATAGAGAATCGCTCAGGAATGATATCGTCCGAGCCCACCTTAACTGTCGGCGGATAGGTAACGCGGTGGCACGCGGCGCGGAATGTATCATTCGTCAAACGCTGCAATGAGTCGCCAATGTTCAAGATAATCTCAGTCTTGTCTGCAGACTCGATGTTCCGGAAGGTACCCAGCTGTTGCTGGTCCTCAACTTGCAAGCCGCCCACCGAGTCCTGGAACAACATTGTAATGGTGCCAAAATCGGTGTGTTCTGCGATTCGTGTAGCAGTACCGTCTGCCATTTCGGAGGCATTGACGGGTGGGTAGTGTAGGAGACGGAACTCATTCTCAGCTCTGCTGTGCAGTGCTTTCATTTGTTCGGAGGATACTCCGAGCGCTTCTGCTAGGGCGGAGAGGATCTCGAGCTCGACTTTGAAGCATTCTTCATAGAATTCTTCCATGAAGTTGCGGAAACCCGGGAGCTTGGACTCTTCTACCCAGATGTTGTCTACCAGGTCGTCGCTTGCTGAGCCCATGTCGAGAGTTTCCTGGCGTCTTCTTAGTACGGGCTTTGGATTTCTGGTATAATCCCGGGGGGGGGGGGGCAAACCTTGATGTCACGAATAGCCTTTCCTTGGGGAAGCCCTTTCTCATACCCGCTTATGCTGGAGACCGACTCTTGTCCAACGTAACTGTATCCGCGGTTGGGGGTGGACTCGGGAGGATGCTTGGCTGTCATCTTGTCCTCGTGCGAAAGGGCGAAGAACTTGCGAGTCTACGAAGAGGTGAGCAGCCGAAAGACCTCTCGACACGCATCACTTACATAGTCAAATAGCCCGTGAATAAGATCGTCAGGAAGACCATGGTTCTTCAACTTGGCGCCACCCCGGGTTTTCAACGTCTTGAGGAGAGTGGCAGAGACTGCCTCTCTCTGTTCGGGAGTTCCTTGCAGCAAGGACAGGTCGATAGCTTCAGACATCTCGGCGTCAGGATTATATTGTAGACAACTCGTGTCTTTCTTCGCGAATACTTTGATTGCTTGAGAATAAAGGTGGGCTTCAGCAGGGCTGCACATCTAATTTATAGATTGATCACATGGAGGGCCATCATTATTTACACGACAGACAGAAACCCATTTGAGAAGGTGATGTCCAATACACAGACTTTGGTTATCATCACCTTCTCTTTGTGATGTTGTAAACACAGTCCGCAAGATCTAGAACCGATCAAGTTCCCGAATGAGCTGAGTGGGGACAACGATTACCTTCCTCATCCGCAAGCCCTCCAACCACAGACCTGTATAATTGTGGACCACCTTCCATTCACTCGAGGGCGATAATTGGGGAAAGTAAAATCTATCCAGTCCATATTAAGCACGCCTCCGATTTTTGCATGATATGTATATGTCCACCTGATATGAATCCGATAGGCTACGTATCAATTCGTAGCCCAGCTCAAGATTGTACGTGTCATACCCCCTTTCCGATATTCGTAGATTTCACTTTGCCCCAGGGTTACATCTCCCCTTTGACTTACTTGAGAGGAAGAGAGACTTTGATCCATGTCTCCGAGCATAACGAACATAGTTAACGTACCGTAATGGATTAAAACGTACATGGATAGGTAGGAATAAAGATCATATCCAAGAATTCAAAACATCAATACCAAGAAAAGCCGGTGAAGATAGGACAGACGAGACTTGGAGAGGCGACCTACTGAGGTCGAACTACAGCAGAGGGGAGGGATGTTAGACGAATAAATTCGGTGACTGGGAAGCAGATCTCCGGGAAGAATAGACGTGAGGTCATCAAGTAAAACGTGCTTCCAAACTACCCCACTTTCCATTTTTACTTCCGCAAAACTCAACCCGAGGCTGCAGGATTACACGTTACGCCGGGCTACGCTCTGTTCTTACGCTGACGCTACGGATAGAAACTTGTTTTTCGTTCCCCGCCTTGGAGAGCATGCATAACTAGCTTGGTAAACTGTCTAGATTACATCGTGCAAAAGCTTAAAGCCACCAAAGAACAGCCAGTCCGCCGCCTCTCTGGGACGGGAAACTCACGCTTTAAACAGAGATTATTCCGCCAATTGACTAGATCAGAGATCTAGTCGTTTAAAGCTCACCAGCGGCGACGATGGTGGGCTTGACGTTGGAGCGGATGGCACCGGAGGAGGAGCCGACGGCCTCAATCTCCTTCACGACGTTCATGGATTCCTCGTCAGCGACCTCGCCGAAGACGACGTGCTTGCCATCGAGCCACGAGGTGACAACGGTGGTGATGAAGAACTGGGAGCCGTTGCTGGAGAGAAAGTTCGAGTCAGTAGGGGAATTTGTGGGGGAGCGTTGACAAAGTCAACGGGGCTTTGTCAACGGAGACAAGCGACGTACGTGTTGGGGCCAGCGTTGGCCATGGAGAGCAGACCGGGGCGAGTGTGCTTGTAGATGAAGTTCTCATCGGGGAACTTCTCGCCGTAGATGGAGCGACCACCGGTGCCCTGTTCCATACAGAGTGTTTAGACAGGGCATCATTTTAAGAAAGGTAGTAGCAGGGAAACTCACGTTGTGGCGGGTGAAGTCACCACCCTGGAGCATGAACTGGGGGATGACGCGGTGGAAGCCGGAGCCAACGTAGCCCTCGCCCTTGGGCTTCTTGCAGAGCTCACGGAAGTTGGCAGCAGTCTTGGGAACATCCTTCTCGTAGAGGTTGAAGTTGATGCGGCCAGTCTTGGCTGGAGGGGGAGTTAGCCATCAATGCTGAGTCAAATAACAGCTGGGATGAAAGCAATTGGTTCTAGATCGAGGAAAGATGGAAGACAAAAGGGCAGGGGACTTTGGGATGAGAGGATGGAAGAGGCCCATGGGTTTTTTTTACCCCTCCATGCAAAGAGCTGAGCAAAAACAAAAGCTCAAGAAGGGAATCACTTACGGGCGCTGGAGCCCACAGGGGCGTACTCGACGTCGAAGAAAACCTTGGTGTTGGCCATGATGGAGGAGGTTGATGAGAATGAACGAGTAGAAGGGTGGAAGGAGCAATTGAGAGAAGAAAAGAGGGAGGGTGGGGTTGACCTGAGGCGGCAGAACATGATGAGGGGCAGCGGGCGGAGCGGGACAACTCGGGTGCCGGGCTGGATGGGGGTTAGCTCATTCCGGTCGTGCACAGAGACATGTTGTGCCGTTGATGCCTGGGGCCACCATTCGATGGGAAGAGAGATGCCAACGAGGTCTTGCCAGAACCCGGCGAAGATACACCGGGCTCGTGAACGAGACCCCGATGTACTGCAGCATCCATTAAGCACGGGAATACTCACAAAATCTAGGTAGAGACGATGTGTAGTTTGGTCAACGGAGCCTATAGGGGAAAAAAACGAAGCTCGAAGCCGAAAAGCTCCTGGAGCTCCGACGTGCACGTGACCAGGAGCCGGCAAGCCTTTCCGGGGTAAGGGCCTCGTCGTTGCCCTGTCCATGCTGAAATGGTCTGCGTAATGGTACCCACTTACTTTGCTAATTGTCTTTCGTGCTTAAAGCTTAGGAAATGGAGACCGATTCACGAGAAATTTAGGGGAGGAGAAAATAGGTGCTTCTAATTCATGTGCACGAAATGCAAAGACTGGCGCCTAGATGCAGGGCCAAGAGAATACCGAGTAAATCAACGTCAAAAGATCAACAGCAGAAAGAGAATAATAGACCGTCAGAGACTAGAATAGAAATACAACGAATAATATCAATAGGGTAGTGCTGGAAAAAGATCAGAAAATCGAGGGAAAGAAAACCGTGAATGCCACGCGGATCAGGACATCATTTCGACATTGTCGGCTCGTTGCCACAGATGGTAGTCGCTCAAAAGCCAGAGAAATGGGATAAAGGGGGCCAAAGCTGAGATAAGGAAGGGGTGCTAAGAGAAGAGAAAGCGTGTACAGGCCATGCCGAGGACAAAGCCTTCGTGTATATGACAAATTTTAGTACCGACGTCAGGTTATCACCGGAAGTCATCCTCGTCGTCGGCTTGTGCCAACGTCTCGAGGCGCTGTACAAGCTCCTTGGTCTGTCGCGCGATTTCAAATGCAATCGGAGGGAGCTGGTTAGTCACCTCACGCAGCTGCTCAGGACTGACGGCATTGTGGCCCTCGGCGGCAGTGCCCATCAGCCGGCCACGACACTCATCCAGTGCCTGGATGATGGGCTCGGAGCGCTCACGGAGCGCGACATCACCACTGCGTTCGTGCATCAGACTTTCCGTGGAGGAAACCACGTTGGCGACAACGTCCGAGATGGTGGAGACATGGGTCTGGACAGTGTTCATATCCTGTTCAGATCGAATACTAGCCACCAAGGACTGGATGGATTGGACCATGCCGTCGGTCTGGTCTTCGACATAGTACTGTAGAAAAGGTTGTTAGTTACAGCTCAATCAACATTTTGTGCGAGCAGCTTACCTTCAGTTCCTGAAGCTCGTGGTCCCCCTGCGGGGCCCCGTAGTTAAAGCCATTGGACAGGCCATTCTGCATCACGGGATGATCCTCGCCGGGATGGCTCATAGCACTATATTCAGAGTGGTTGCTATACCGTCTCTGGCTAGCGGACGTACTGAGGTAGTCTGGGAACTTCTCCTGGGAGACGTCCACATCATACTCGTCAAACTCATCGGCGGGGGACGCCTGGATCTTGACCACGCGCACCAGCTCCACGACAGCAGTGCAAAGATGCGAGGCTGCAGCATCTAGCAGAGAGACCGGCGAAAGACCACTGGAGCTGGCAAAGTTGCGAGCGGCTGTGATCATGTTGTTGGCAGTCGAAGACACCCGGCCCTTGGCCTTAACACGCAGAGTGGCCGAGCCGTCGACCGGAGGCGGCGCCTGATCCACGTCTTGAATCATAAGGCGAACGGCCACAATAACGAACTTTATTTGGGCAAGCACGTCCTGGGAGTCTTCGAAGCGGGCGACACGAAGGAGCTCGTCAATGGCCATCTGGAACTTGGTGACGTGAATATCCTTGACCACACCGTCGGCTTGCACCAGTTCATGCTCCTTGGCAATAACGCTTGCGTCGGGCCTGTGATCAGAAATACCACCAGACGAAGTGCGAAGATGGCGTAACTGTGCCTTTGCCTTCGCATAGCGGTGCTTCCATTCGTTGACCTCATTCTCCAAACGGTGAACGTCATTGGACAGCTGTTCTTCGCGTTCCCAGTTGGAATGACTCTGAGCAGTGAGGGTCTTCATCTCCATGAGGAATTCAGACGCCTCGCGCCGAACCTCTTGTGTAAGCTGCTCCTGCTTTTGCAGTTCGTTTTGCAAGTTTTGGTGCTTGCTCTCCAAATCGGCGTACCGAGCAATCAAGTCTGCATCCCCTGAACCACGAGCGACCTCATCAAGCTGCCCCCGAAGGTCACGCTCCATGTTTTCATGCTCCGCCCGGACTCTATCGAGCTCATACTGAAGAGAGCTATTGAGATCCTCAGCCTTGGAGACTTTGCTCTCGAGATCCAGTCTGAGATCATCCCACTCTTGACGTTCGTTGGAACTGACCCCAGATTGGTCTGCGTCGGATGATCGAGCCAGCTCCTCATCCTTAGCGCGAATCTGTTCCTCCAGTTTCTCGACTTTTTCTTGCAACGCCGACACTTGTGTTTGACTCTCCATCAACAACTTCCTCTCGCTATCACCAAGTGTTGTCGTGGTCCCCCGTCTGCTTAGCACTGCATCCAATGCAAATGCATCGCTCCGAGCATCATCGTCATCCTCCGGTCCCATATCATCACTATCTTCCACCATGGTACTCTTATTCGGAACCATGGTGTTGCTTTGGAAAGATCGGGGGAACGGACCATCTCCATTCATGGAAGGCGGGCCACCAAGAGAACCTTGCCTAGGAGGAAATGGGCTGCCAGGAGGTCCACCAGATGGGTAGCCCCGACCACCCATGCGACTAGGAGGCCCGCGAGATGAGCCCCGAGGGCCCGGAGGCATAGCACCAGGCGGCGGTCGCCCTCGGCCGGTAAAATGCGGGAAGCGACGCTCCAACTCGCAGAAAACATCAGTCGCCAAGTCTCGGAAGCGTTGATGTTGGAGGGAGGCCAATTTTGAGCGGGCGTGGTTGCGTTTCTCGTGGAAATCTGAACGGGGAGGGAGGAAGGTGGGCACATCGGGGCGAGGGGGTCTACCCGGCGGCGGCGTAGCCTGCTGGCGCCGTATAAGTTCGTCGTACACATCGGTACTAAGTTCGTGGAATTGTGTGGGAGAAAGGCGAAGGAGCTTATCGCGGGCTTTGTTCGATCGGGCGTTCAGTCGATCGTCGCGATACGAGGCGTTCAGGAACCGCTTCAGGGCCGTGTAGTGTTGAGAGAGGATTTCCTCCATTTGGCGATTCCGTCTACCACCATTACGTTGACCCTCACCCAGGGTACCAACACTGGATCTCGCAGCGACCGAGCTGGGCGGAGAAGGGTTTCCACTGCCGGTGGGCGGCGGCACCGTCGGGCTCAAGGGCGCGCTGGGGACGCCGGAGGTAGGAGGAGTAGCCAGGTTGCCTCTCGAGGAGAATGTCGGGGAAAAGGGCGGGTCCGACTTTTGATACTGATTGAGGCCAGACCAGTCGCTGCCATCGATGGAGACAGGCGACATGGCTCCGGAATGGCCATTCATATCAGAGCCGTAGGGGGAACTTCGACTCCGCACGCAGGTAGGTGTATCCTGGATATCCTTGGTATCCTCGCCGATCTCGTTGTTCGAAGGGGGTTTGGCCAAGGCCGTCGCATTCACGTCTCGTTACTCGTCACCACACAGATCCACCGATCGATCTGAGACAGAGCCGGGGGAAGTGAAGCGGGTCAACAAAGGGGGGCGTGATTCAATGAAGGTGAAATCGTAGACCCTGAAGATGCAGCCAGAAGGTCCCGGTCCGAAGGAGTGAAGGACGCAAGACACCAAGGGAGAAAAAATAAAGGGAGAAAGGTGAGTGTGCTAAGTGATTCTCCGCTGTGACTCCGGACTTCCCTTACGGCTGGACCCGCCGGTACTTAGTTACTTCACCTTGGGCGCAGGCGCAGTCAGGCTTTGACCAGGTTCCATGGAACTACGAGTTACATATCTAAACGCTAGATGATAATCTGATTTCACTCTGAGATCGTATTCACCTCGTGGTGGCAGACATTTCCGTTGACCTGTCAAAGAGCCAAGGCTCCCTGACGAGTACAGTACTTTCAATACTGCTAGTAAGGAACTCCGAACTCCCCTGCCAAGGCCACAAGCCACAGGGGCTGAACTCATCGGAGGCAGATGCGCATCCCCAGCGTGCAGATATCCCTGCCGAACAAAATTACCGGGTCTTGCTTTCATTAAACTCGTGGATTATCTTATGGACAAAGCGATCGAAAATACTCACGTCTGGAGGGCCGGGGAGAAGGGCTAACGGCACTGCTCAGGAGTCGACATTCTAGACCTCTTTGGCCCCCATGGCTGTGCCGATTGTAATGGCCTTGTATTTACACCCATTAATTACCACCGACCACTCGGCATTGGATTTAGGGCTTGTGAACTTAAAAAAGGGGTTTGACGATGACGATCGAAAATTACAAGTTTCATAGGCCATGATCGGCTGACATATCTATCCAGTAACAAAACTAAGTACACAATGTAGAACAGGAGCGTAGCTCGTATCCGCTCGCAGCGGTGTTGGGGGGTGTGCCCCCATGGGCTCCCGCAGGAGCCGGGGAATTGCATTCCCTGGAGTGCCTTCACTGGTGCCATCCCAATTAATGTCCAGGGACGAGGGAGATAGGGATGCAACATCCACGACGGAGGTCGAGGCAAGTGGTGGAAACTTGCCAAAGAAAAAGGCCTACATCCCAGACGGTATCGCGAGAGTTTTCTATGGCTCACGAGGAGTATGCACAGTATTCTTCTTGCCGCAAACCAGTGGTCACGCCAATTTATTTCGAGGTCATAGAAAGGCCACGGGCAGCACCAACGGCAGCCGACACGGGCGTCGAGGACCGCGTAGGGGCCGCACTGCGGTTATGGGCCATGTGAGCCCTGACGAGGTGACCGGCGGCGAGAGCAGCGCACAGACTAAGCTCACCGGCGAGGACGGAAGCCGCGATGATACGGGACAGCTGGCGGGCGTTCTCGCCAGGGGTAGTAGGGTGAGAGCCCCGGACACCAAGCAGGTCCAGCATCGCGCCTTGGGCCTCAAGGATGGTACCACCACCGATGGTGCCGACTTCAATGGAAGGCATCGACACGGCGATCTGGAGGTTGCCGTTGTTGCTGTCGACAGTGGTCAGTATGATTGACACAGGGAATCGTTGGGAATCACTCACTTCTTCATGGTAGTAATACAACTGCTGCTCTCCACGTTCTGGGCGGGATCCTGGCCAGTGGCCAGGAAGATGGCAGACACGATGTTGGAGGCGTGGGCGTTGAAACCGCCCAAGCTACCAGCCATGGCACTTCCAATTAAGTTCTTGCTGACGTTCAACTCCACCAGGGCATTGACATCGCTCTTGAGAACACTCTTGACAACGTCACCAGGGATGATGGCCTCCGCCACGACAGACTTGCCACGACCATCGGTCCAGTTGATGGCAGCAGACTTCTTGTCGGTACAGAAGTTACCAGAAAGTGAGATGATGGCCATGTCATCGAAGCCACACTCCTTCGACATGACGTCCAGCGCCTTCTCGCAGCCCTTAGAAATCATGTTCATACCCATGGCGTCGCCGGTGGTTGTCTTGAAGCGGATGTAGAGGTAAGTGCCAGCGAGCGCGGTCTTCAGGCTTTGCAGACGAGCAAAGCGACTAGTTGAGTTGAAAGCGGCAGTGATGATACTACGACCTTCCTCGGAGTCAATCCAAACCTTCGCGGCGGCGGCCCGAGCCAGGGTCGGGAAAGTCACGCAAGGTCCACGAGTCATACCGTCGCCGGTCAGAACAGTAACAGCGCCGCCACCAGCGTTGATAGCCTTGGAGCCACGGCTGGTACTGGCCACCAGCACACCTTCAGTGGTAGCCATGGGAATGAAGTAGTCCTGGCCGTCAATCTTGATCGGACCGGCAACACCAAGAGGCAGGGGAAGATAACCAATCACATTCTCACAGCAGGCGCCGTGAACCAAGCCGTAGTTATAGTCCTTGAAAGGAAGCTTGGAAGACTCTAGAGAGCTGGTGATGGCAGAAGTGGCCGGGGTACGGGCGATCACAGCGCGACGGATCTTGACAGCTCGAGTGAACGCGTCCACGCGACTCATCAAGTTCTCGTCCTCCATGGTCTTCTCAAGAGCGTATCCGGGGAGCTTGCCCTTGAGTGACAGGGCGATCAACTCCTCATCGGTCAGATGAGGAGCACGCTTCTCCTTGAGCATCAGTTCACACTCTTCAATAGAACGGTCCGACTCCTGCTCGTTGGGCTCAAACTTAGGGTAAATCTTCGGGGCCATCGGCTCGTTGGGGGCAGTGGGGGCAGCCTCCGGTTCCTTGATACTCCAGCGGGCAGCGTTGAAAAGATAGCCATTGAGAATGATACTGAGTGTCAGAGCGGCAATGATCCACTTGCTGATGAAGGGGTCCTCCACGCTCTTGAGCAGGCTCTCGAGGACCTTGCCACCGACAGCGTCGAGAATCTGGTCGCTGTACTCGATGTCAAATGAGCTGGAAGCCTCACCAGCAGCGTAGTGAACGGAGGGGTACTCCAGCTTATACTTGATCGGCGGGATAATGGTCACCACGGTCTCCTGCTTCTGGCTCTTGGCAGCCACGTAGATAGCATCCAGGCCATTCTCACCGACCTTGAACGGGTCGATAGGGGTAGGAGCCATCACGTTGGACAGACGCGAGATCAAAGCACCGTTACCGGTATTCCGGAAAGGAATGGCCGAGAGGTTCACAACGTTGATGAGGATCAAACCACCGACCATGAGGATCTTGAATCGGCGTACACTGCTAGATTTGATCTTACGTCCGAAGATTCTGGTGTCACCCTCGCTGCTGTCGGAGCCCACATTCGGCCAGTCGTTGCTGGAAGCAACGTTCTCGGCCACGCTGTGAGTGATGCCATCCTCCTCCAGGGCCTTGCGCAGGGCAACGTGGCGCCGGATGCGAGTAATCTCAAGCTTAATGCAGAGAATGGTGGTGTAGAAAGTGAACAGCAGCACACAGTCAAAGAACAAGATCCATGCCGCAAGGAAGCAGAACTGCTGAAGGCCGCCCTGTACGCCAGAGGCAGCACCCATAGCAAGCAAGCCAATTTCAATGCAGTAGTGCTGGACAATCTCGAAGCCCTGCTTCTTGATTGCAGTTGAAATGGAGTCCTGAATGGAACCGGAGGTGCTCGAAGTCAAAGGCCGAGGAGCGGCACCAGGGCGAGGCCGACGGTTATCCACCGAGGCACTCAAAACGGCGCGGGTGAACATGATCGGCTTCTCAAAGCCAATGGTCACGACCAAAAATGGAAGACCCTCGGAAAGGAGAAGCAGATTGATCGGCACGCCAAGCTTGGTGGTCACCAAAAGGCCAAACAGGAAAGCGAAGGAGCCAGAGAAGAGCACTGTAGCGGCAAGCCAGAAGTTGGAGCCGAGACGACGCATGGAGAAGAAGAGCGACACAAAGCTCAAGTGCATCGAGATATAGCCGAGAGCCATGATAACAATGTCGATGGTCTCGGCGTGTTTGATGAGGTCCACGAAGGAGCTCCATGCATCCGTCAACCACAGTTTGAGAGCCATGTGGGAGCTGGCAGCGCCACGAGCAGCTCGCATGATCCATTTCTTTGACTCCTCCCCCTCCTCATCCGCAGACGGATCAGGGATCTCCTGCACAGCTCTCAACAGGTCAGAGACCTGCTCGAAGGGAACGCTGTATGCCAGGGACGAATCGTGTGAGAAGGGCGAAAACAGGTTAGGGGTGTGGGGAACGGGGTGGGCGGAGACGTTGGCGGGAATTGGGACATCATCGGCTGAGGGAGCGGTCGATGCGGACTTGGACGTAGAATCGGGGAAGATGAACGTGGCCAAAGCCAAGTGACGGACAGCGGGCTCCTCGATTTGCTAATGTGCTACATTAGGCGTGTTTCAATTCCAATTTGCAGCCGGGGGAATGCTCACCGTCAAATCGGCCCAGGATTCCTCGGCCTGCCACTTCCACGAAGTCGAATCTCCCAGGCGCAAGCTCCGGCTGCCCTGGAGAAGGGTCTCGGTGTCCACCTGACCAGCAACGTTGCGAGGATTCCGAGCGGTGTCCAGAAGGCTGCCCTCCAGCAGACCCACGTAGGTCGTGCTAGCGAGAAGGCCAATCACCACAATTGTGTGAATGGGGTGGACACAAGCCCGGCGAGAGATGCATTGCAGCCCAGAGGTGACCTGACGCCGAATCCAACTGGGTTCGGATTCCGGTGCAGCCTCCGAGGAGCGTAGTCTCTTGGAGATAAGCGAAGTAGCCATTGTGTGGAGTCGCTGGGGAAGCGGTATAGACGTCTGTTGAAGGCGTTGAGAGGGATTAAGACGGTCCGCAGGGACCAAGGCCTGCGAGTACTACCGTCGGGGTTGCTCTGGTTTCGACCAAAATCGAAGCGAGAGGCAAGCTGAGGTGAGAGAGGGCCTAGTTCGAGGGCCGCATGGGGCTCACGAGGCGCTGTTTTTCACACGTTCCCGCTGGGACCTTCTTTTTTTTTTGCAAAGGGTCAGCGAGCCACACACAAGGCTAAGGCAATGGGAGATTCATACCAGAAACAGAAAACAGCAAAGAAAAGAACAAAGCAGGCCGCCCGGGGCAATTGGACGCGGTATAGTGGAGGAAGAGTACGGGGACCCCCTGAAGGCTGCAAAATAATTGAGCTCCGGACCCGCGCCGATGGAAATAAGTATCGCCGACGACGGGGCTCGCCAAGCCACGCTTCAGTGGGGAGAAACCAGGCTTTTCTGCTGTTAGGGCCGTTTAGTTCGATGCACAGAATACGGGATGTTGAACGGAACGGCCGTATTTATCAAGCTACGGACAAAAAGAAGTGCGAACAATACTTAAAACAATGCCGTTTCCCGATCGAGTCAATGCAACACAATAGCACAGGGAGTATACACCCGTGAACATAGATTCCTTTCGTCCATTCAGCAGTTGCCCTGGTGGCTTCTGTGTCGGTGTTAAAACATTGCAATAATTGAATCTTCTACGGAAAGGCATAGTGACTGCCAATTTCAACCTCGAAATCGGTGACTTTGAGTTTTTCTCGAGGCGGTGGCGAGGACCCGAGAAAAGCGGACGGCTCTGGAGCTCAGCCTCCAGGCCATCGCTCATCGTATTTTAAACGAAAACGAGTCGATTGCTCTGCGCCACTTTTGCCGATTCCAGGTGTATTCCTCCATACTCACTTGATCTTGGACATGGCTGCTAGATACCTGGATACCCGGGTAGTTCCCCGTGCACCTGTAGGTAGGTAGTTTATATCACACAATATCACACAACCTTTCTGCACTATATTTGGGTCAACTGGTATGCACACCGACAGCGGTTCCTGGCATTTGCAGAATTCTCGAATGTGGACGAGTCGATCAGCGAGTCTCCACTCCGCGTTGGCTTTCCCAGGGTTTCCCCGTCACCCTGTAATCAAACCGCCGCAGGGTCGCTTTTCACGGTGTCCGCGTCAGCAACGCTTCAACACTTTCTTCAAACGGGAGATTCCGCAAGAGAGCCCCTTCTGAACCTCCTGCTAGCGGGAATTTCGAGCATGTTTCTCGTGGACAGACCGATGAAACCCACCGGGTGGAGCTGACGGAGAAATCAGATCAAAATCAGATAAATCCAGTCAAATCACCGTCCTTGTCTTCTCCGGCAGCCCCGCGGCTTTTATCCACAATGGGACGTAACCGATCTTCGCCAAGCTCGAAAACAGAATCAAGATAAGATGCAAGCCCGACGACCGAGACGGCCAAGACTGGCTTCGGGGTACTGCGCTTTCTTCCGCATGTACCATACCCCCACTATGCGAGGAAGCAGGCTGAGCCCAAGACCAGAAGTAAACGGAAGCTCCGGACGTCGGTGCTGTTTTCCCAGTAAGATGTTGCGGTAGGCTTTGACAGACTCACCGTTGTGTGTTACGGTGTTCCGACAGGGTACAGGCATCACGGTGCTCAATTCACATACTACCGCCAGATCCGCTGAACCATAGACCGAGCTATGACAAAAGAAGCATAGCTCTGGAGGCCGAATAGTTGTGGCGCATCGACAGTGGCTGGAAATATCCGATATGGCCGGAGGAGTATATCCCGCATGGGCCCACGAGAGACAACCTTGGAAGGTTGAAGATGACGATCCAAGACCCTAGCTTGATAGATCGATCATCTCTGCCAAATGCAAAACATCAAGGGTTGCAGAAACCTGCCGACCCCTGAGAGGACGAAGCGCTAAGTGAGCTATTCATGCGGCCAATCGCAGAGCTCACAGAGCCGCACCGTCTGCAGACTTGCAACACTTGCAGATGAAGACCTTTTGTAAGCGCCAGGAGGTGCGGGATCCCACTTGCCTCGGGCACAAAAATATCTCCACGACGATCTGAAGCAGACCCTCCGTCAATTTTCCGACTGCCTCGCCCAACCGTTCATTTTTAGTCTCCCGTTCTTCGGCATTCGGTGACACTAGACTTGAAAAAAACGGTCGGCTCGCGGGTATAGGTCGTTTCAAGCTTTACATCGACTGTCATTCTGGGCCTTGGTTTGTTTGTTGCGCCATTTACGCGCTTCGGTGGCTCTGATAATGACTGCCTGTCCTTATATTTGCAAGAGGCGCCCCTCGAGGGGAGTCTGCCTGGTTCCTTTTGTCCTCGCCGACTCTGTCAGTGGTCTGATGCCCTGAGATGAAATATCCTGAAACATTCTCTTTGGCCTTTGCCTTGTGGCCCAAGTATCAGCATGGTTTGGTGTGAATGCCCGGATATTTCCTTTCATTGATTTCATCTGAAATAAAGACCATCTGCCTGCCCTTCAAATCAAGGAAATATCCTACACCTACGTACTCGCAACACTCTGCCGCCTATTGACAGTAAAGGTATTGTCAATACCCTTCCGCAGCAAAGTCGCTTTCTTCAATCACACCGCTGGTCGGCATCCTAAAAACCCATGAGACTGTGGCCTCCTACCTTCTCTCATCGCCATCGAACGATACCATGAAGCTTGACAGCATTCTCCAAATTCTCTGGGTCATTCCCACGTTTATTGCATTTGTCAACTCCCATTCGTGGGTTGAACAGCTCACGATGATCGCGGCAAATGGAACATTTATCGGTACCCCGGGGTATGCCCGGGGCAACTATCTTCGCACGGCAGCAGGATTCAACGATACGACCATGACATATTTGATCCCGCCCGATGGTCGGCAGAACGTGACACTGGTCCTTCCTACCGACAAAATTTGCAAGAGCACCCAGCAGACCCAAACTCAGACCGACGGTAGCCCTCGACTGCAAGCCAGCGCTGGCGCGGCGATTGCACTCCGTTACCAAGAGAACGGCCATGTCACTCTTCCTTGGAACCAGCCCGGAAAGCCCAAGAACCGGGGCACCGTGTACGTCTACGGAACGACGGAGCCCAAGCAGGGAGAGACGCTCCTCGACGTCCACGGGGCTTGGAACGCGGATGGCACGGGAGGTGACAAACGAGGCGTGCTCCTGTCCACGCAGAACTTCGACGACGGCCGCTGTTACCAGATCAACACTGGAAATATCTCGGAGTCTCGCCAGGAGACATACCCACACCAGGCCAACCAGCTGATGGGTGCAGATCTCTGGTGTCAACAGGATGTTCGACTGCCGTCCACTGCCCCATTGGGAAAATTGTACACGCTTTACTGGGTGTGGGACTGGCCCACCGTCCCAGGTGTCGATCCAACATACCCACATGGCAAGAAAGAGATCTACACCACCTGTATGGACATCGACGTTACCGGTACATCCAATACTCATGCACATGAGCAGGGCGACTATGTCACTGGCCAGGATCTCAATAGCGCTGCCGTCCCCTCGGAGTTTTCCGATCTGGATAATGAAGGGTCTGCCAAGCCGATCGACTCATCGTCATCGTTAGAGTCGGCTGCAACTGCTACAACCGTGTGGCAGACATTCACTTCCACTATTCCAACGGTCACCGAGACTGCCTGGCGGACCATCGAAAAGACCGTGACCGTTAAAGACTGTCAACCGACAGGCAATGTCAACGGGGGCGAGTAGAAGAGAGGTGAGAGGTGTCCTTTGACCGGAGAATACGTACACATAGAAAATGAAACACGTCGAGCCAACACAAGTGAGCAAGAACAAACTAGTCAACGCCGGACGGAACGTATACATTGAGATCACTTTCCTGAAACGGAGTAGCTCCAGATCTGAAACACGCTAGCACGTGATGTCGGTGACTAAGCCCCTCTAAGCTTCAATTCACACAGGAGACCGTGGGCTATGTGAAGACGAGAGGAGCCGCTTGTTCTGCCTTTGTCTCTGACTGAGAACCTCACCCCCCTTGTGGTCTCGGCAACTCGCACTGCTGATCCCGAGTGAACCCCCGCTGCTGATCATCCACCGAGGGGAGAAAGAAAGAGAGAGATCTAGAGGTATGCCCCATGTCCGAGCCGCTCGCATTTCCCTCCTGTTTGGTGAAGGCCACAGAAATATACTGGACCCCTGATCTGGTCGGATCTTGCACCGCCAGACCCAGCGTTACCCATTGCCCACCTCGTTTCCTAAGCGCTGTGCCTGTGGTGCATTTATATCTGACGCTCTGCGATCACAGAATCTAATTATAGACGGTTTCATCTGCGGGACAACGTCTGGAGCGACCACGTTCCGATCACCGCACCCTTGACGCCTCGCGCCTGAAGAGCTGTCCTGACCTCATCCACCAGGGGTCCGCTACTACTCTTCGGACCCGTCATTCGGTTCCCCCGTTCGGCGCCCTTGAACCCTCTTCCCCTCCAGTTTTACCGATTCCCGAGACCTCCACCGTCGGGGGTCCTCGTCCGCGCCCCATTGGACCTGGTCAATACACAAATCACTGCCGTTGTTGAACTGTGGTTGGGAGGCTTTGTGCATCGTGTCCGGGCCCTGTGTTCACAGTAGTTGTCGCGCTGTGATCCCCCAACCTCTCCACGGCTCGGCTTCAATCGCAAGTGGGATATCGTTGGCGCGCCACCAATCGCAATGCCAAATTAGAGTCTCGACGACGCGATCGATGAACAATCTCATTATCTCTGACTGAAGACTCGAATCGACACTTCTCATTCTCAATCCCGCCCGCTTAAGAATCAGTACTCTGTTCATCCGAGATGTCCGAACCGGTTTCGCCGAACAATTTATCGGTGCTGCCGCCCATTCTCACGGATGGTACAGTGAAACAGTCGCCGAGCGCGAAGGATCGCCTGTCCACGTACTCCAACGTCTCTTCCTTCTCCCAAAATCGCTCGCGCCCGGGCTCCCACGTGTTCCCTATCTTCCATTCCAGTCTCCCCTACGCTCTGGTGCGAGACTTTGCCTACCCCCCGATCCACCCTATGCATTATGGACCACCGCCCCCGCGCGCC
This sequence comes from Penicillium sp. S103-07, assembly GCA_037042055.1. NCBI lineage: Eukaryota > Fungi > Ascomycota > Eurotiomycetes > Eurotiales > Aspergillaceae > Penicillium > Penicillium sp. S103-07. Next base: position 815,897 of record JAXQJQ010000003.1, read on the forward strand.
TCGGAAGTATCCACGCCAGCGAGCGAATACCGCCGGCTGTCTGATCCACCCCCCTCGTGGGACACTTCGAAGGGACCCTGGGCCACAGGCCCGTGGAGCACGGAGAGTGGCCAGGGCCAGGGTCATCAACAACTGCCTGCCATGTCCTTTGGAGACGGACCTCCGTACAGTGAAGACGAGGATTTACACAGTCCGGTGATGCCTACGTCGCGCCAACGCCAGAAGTCCAATGCGGGCTTGAACAGCATGGTAGACGATAACGGCATGTTAGGCACCGGGCAAGCGGAGCACGGCACATTCGTGGGATTGAACCCTGATGGCAGTGAGACATACTATATCAACGATGATGAAGCGATGGAGGATGGACCTGGCGGCGAGTACGTTACAGTTCCCGCAAACGAAGGGCGATACTCGTACATGTATGGCGGCCAGCAAGACTATGCACCAGATGCAGTTTTCCACTCAGAGAATGGGGATCGATACTCAAATGACTTTCAATTCGCCGTCGGCTGTCCAGATGAAGAGATGCACGGTAAGGCCGTTGCACTCTTCGACTTTACTCGTGAACACGAGAACGAGCTCCCTCTTACGGAGGGCCAAGTCATCTACGTCTCCTACAGGCACGGCCAAGGCTGGCTGGTCGCAGAAGACCCAAAGACCGGAGAAAACGGTCTTGTGCCCGAGGAATTCGTGCGGCTTCTACGAGACATCGAAGGCGGCCTGACCTCGTTGAATGGTGAGCCCGGCCCAGATGTCACAGAAAGCAGCGAATCCATCAGTGTAGATGTCACCGAAGACAGCCATGCCTCGACTCCCACCCAGGAGAACCACCAGGGCACTAATGGTGACGCCCCGGCTACTATTTCGATTGGCGGCAACGATGAGTCCCACGCCACACCAGAGACCGGAAAAGCGGCTGGTGGCTCTGGCAAACGCTCTAGCAAGTTGACCAAAACCTGAGCTCCCTCTTCAACACTCATGAAGCGGCTTCACTCGACAACATAAGTCGGCGGCACCAGCATGGCTCGGCTCCCCGAAACATCTGACGGTGCTGAAGCCGGCTAGCGATGGTCTCCCATCTCCCTTCCACACGAAGCATTCAGGGATTTTCAAAGAAACACACGCCCGCTTGCCTTGCCTTCAACTGATGGGCAATGACTGCCATCCGGTTGGTAACGGCACCAAGGAACAGAGGACAGAGAACGAGAATATCCAGAGTGCTGGCCCGCCAACAGGCTAGCCTCGACCAAAATTATTCTCAAGACCGCCTACAATCGCTTCACCTGGTCAACACCAACCACTCTTGCCCGAAAACGCCACCCTTAGATTCGACTGATGAATGATTTCTTCTAACCTACACTTTTACTCTTGATATCCCACTTTATTTTCAACGGGGAAAGCCATGCGCTAGAGACTGTCTTCTTGCTTCTCAGACATGCGCATTCTTACACTTTCTCCACAAATTCATGTTCTGTCTTCTGTCAAACAATTGTCCGTTTCCCCTCAAACCATCTTCTCATCCGCTTCGTGCACATGTATCTAGCTTCCTTCAGCGCAGGCGTTGTCCTAGCATCAATTAGCATTAGCGTAATGCCTATTAACACTATAGCTATCTGTTTTGATCATCGTAGACCGTAAACGGTCTCGGAGTCTCCGGCTTTCACTTTCGGAATCCTTTGCCTGATCTCGAGACAGAAGCGTGAAATGATCGTATTTTAACCGACAGTGCCTAAGTAGCATTGGATCTTGTATAAATCGTTGCAGTGGGCTCGGAAAAGAAAATAGGCATGTTTTCGGGGAATCGTGACAAGAAAAAATAGGTGTACATAACAGACATCGAGCATTTTACTGGAGAGGACACGAGAAATGAAGAAAAGAAATTTTTCAGAGACAGCTCTGCTAAAGTGAAAGATTTCAGACCAAAAGAACAAGATCAAATGGGAAAGCAATGTAGAAGGAAACCAAAAAATGAAGTATGAGATTATGAAATGCCGAATCCCTTGGGACCTGAACTCAGTAACAAACAAAGGGAGATGATCCGCTTGCATGGGTACCAAATCAACCGAGAAGGTCGTCGAATGCTGAGCCGCCCTGCTTCTGCTGAGGCTGGGACGGCGCTGAGGCACCGCCGGACGAAGCGGGAGCACCCCAGATACCGGCGCTAGCCTTCTCCTTGGCCATGCTGGCGAGGTTGGGGCCCTTGTTTGCGTTGCTGTTGGACTTTTGGATGCCGGCGCTGGCGCTGGCAGAGGACCAGAGGGATCCGAATGCGTCGCCAGAAGGTTTCTTGGCTGCTGTGCTTGCGGCGGGCTTGTTCGCGGTGGCGGGAGAGGCCATGGAGGAAACGGAGGATTTGGCGCCGTGTGAGGACAAGGGCGGGGGATTGGTGTTCACCGATGTGAAGTAGTTTGGTGTTGCGGCTTGGTAGCCTGAGGGCTTCGGGGCCATGGACTGCTGCATCTGCTGAATAGTGGCGTTCTGCGACACAGGCGAAGTCATTGAGCTGGTGGATGGGGTTGGGGTCGCTGATGTGAAGCCGACAATGCCGTTGATGTTGTTGCCCTGTGAGGCCGACACGGGTACAGGCGCCACGAACTGGGTGCTGGAGGTTGTGCTGGCGGTGGAAGCGGGAGGCGCGATGCCAAATTGGTTCGAGGCTGGCGCGGAGGGCGCCGGTGTGGCGGACTGGAAGTCGTCGAAGTCGTCGTCGTCGACCGGGGTCGAATCCAGCATGTTCAATGCGCTGCCAGCGGGCTGCTTACCGGCAGCGGTAGAAGTGGTGGTAGTTGTAGGTTCATCGTCACCGAAATCGAAGAGGTCTGGCACAGGTGCAGGCTCTGGCTTTTTGGGTTCCCTCTTCGCGGCAGATACAGGCTCGCGCCGTGGTGCGCTGACTTCTCCCTCATCGTACTCGTCGTATTCATCAAAGCGGTTGCCCCGACGGCTGCTGCCGCTGCTGTCCTGGAAGTCACCACCACCGGTAGAACCGCCAAAGCCTCCACCGTCGCCATACACGCCTCCACTGTATCCACCATATCCCATGCTGTCGCTTCCGAAGCCACCATAGCGGCCGGAGCTAGAAGACATTCCTCCAACACCCATGCCACCCTCGAATCCACCGAACTTGTTTCGGTTGGACCTGGCCTTTTTGCGCTCGGTGCGGATTTGGTCCACATCGCCCAACAACTTCACCAACTCCGAAGATCGGTTACGGACATTGATACCCTGATCCTTGCCGTTCTGATCAATGAAGTGAAACTGCCGGAGCATCCGCAACAGCGACATGTGAGACCTTGCGTCGTCGACCACCCGCTCCGATCCGTTCTTGACGAGGAATTCGAGAAGCTGCAGACTCTATAATTCGCGACGATGAACAAGTTAGAACGATGAACATTTGGTGATTAAAGCGCAACCCTCCCATACCTTGTAAATCTGTCGCCACTCTTCCGCGGCCTTGTCGGTGAACCGCTTGTAGATCAGAGGCATGATCTCATTGAGTAATTGGCTGCAGTGAGAAGTATAAGTATGAGTGCGGTGCAATTGACTTTGAGACGGAAACGTCACTGACTAGCTGTGTGTTCCATTGGCGATCTCCTGCATCAATGTGGTCGAGGCACCCCAGGGTTCATTGTTTGTAGCTTCCCGGACCTAGTCCGCATGAGTAAGCTTTCGGGTCATGTTTGCGAAGGTTGCTTCGAGGTCGAATAGTATTCATGTTGTAGGTCTATTGTGCGCAGGGGGTTGTGGTTGGGTACAAACCTTGGCCTCCATCTCGGTATAGTTCATGACAGCTATGACGGAGCGGTCAGTTGGGTTTCAGGAATTGCATGACGAGCGCCAGTCGCTTGGAATCGCAACACGGACAAACATGAGGAATCATAACATACCATTTTGCATCTTGCGAACACCGGCCTTGAGGTCATACAAGGTCAGGTTGCTGACCTGATCTTGGATCTTGGAGAAGTCCATGGCGAAGGGCGGACTGGGGTCTGGCGGAAGGGGACGCAATGGGAAACTGGGGAGTTTCTGAGCAATAACAGACAACTCGGGATAATTAAATTCAAGGACGATGAAGCGAAACCCGCCGGTGGAGCGGAGAAAGGCGAGGACTGTCCTTGGAGGGGGAAGTTGGCCGGTTTCCAGCTGGCGGATTCCCACGCGCCACGCAGTCACGTGTCCGCCCCTGACCCCGGCAACGAGTTGTATACTCCGTTTCTTCGCCACTAAGCCTACACGGGTTATGGGATGGATTGCTGTTATCATATTGTGTACATTTCATTCGGGTGCTCGTATAGACCGAGGCGCTATCGCTATCAAAAATCGCAGGAAAGAAATACCCTAGGTATCTAAACAACGAGTAAAACAGGAAAAAAAGGTAAAGAATAATACTATGAATGCCCACCCGAATCATCCTTCGTCATGTCCATCAGTACGAAGCTCACTCGTTGTAGAACTTCTTCATAATCAAATGCAAAAATAAGTTCACATTGACACGCATCTGACCCTCAAAGAAGTCCATGAATTGTGAGTTGTTGAACTGGGCCTGGAGTAAGTCATCCAAGGGAATCTGCGCATTGGCACCGGGGACCATCATGTTGCCGCTGCTTCCATCAATGGTGAATACTCCAACTTCATTGCTGGAGATGGTCAAGTCCACGCGGTCCCATTGGCGCTCAGTGTAGCCCTTCCAAGAAACCAATACGCCTCGGTCGGCCAGAGTGCGGGCAGAGTACTTGTAGGATCCGAACTTGAAAACCTTGCCCGACTTCTGAAGCTCTCTTTGGTGGTCCCATTGCTTGGTGAAAGGCATCAGGAAGCGCTTCTTGCCCTTCTTGTTCTGGAGCGTGATCATGGCCTGCTCGATGTAATCGTTGTAGGTCTTCAGCTGTTGATCCAGATAGAGGGCCTGATCGTTGAGGCGGGTGGATGTCAGTCGTGCACCCTCCAGCTCACGTTCTCGTTGGATTCGCCGGCGGTGTTTTGTGCGGATATCAATGGCGATGGCATTTAGGAGGTCTTGGTAGTGGTTTTGCCGAGTGATTTTGCCAGCCTGTTCAAGACGAAGGATGTTTTCGAGAGCGGTGCCCTTGAGCTCTGAGTAGCTCATTGAACCGATGTCAATCAAAGTACTGGCCTCGCCGTAGGCACCACGTCGAGGATTGTTTGTGTGCAGTTCTTCTCTAACCAGTGTCTGCCACCTTGCTTCATCTTCCTCCGTGGGTAACTTGACCATAATGTCCATCAGGTTGGCACCAGTTTGCACTCGGATAATGTAGAGGATGCATCGCTTGGTCTCCATGAAGAGTGCCTTCACCTCAGCCTCCGGATCTGTAATATGAATTAGCAAAGGTTCAGAAGCGACGGGATACCGGGGAGAATCTTGCCTTCCATCTGGGCCAATTTGGGGTTCAGCGTGAGATTGATCTCGGTAGTGCTGACGCTCATCAATTCGCTCTCGTTGCGTTTCACATTGCCAAGTTCTCGCACAAACTGTTTGAGGATGTCGTCGGGATTCTGGCACATAAAGTCGATCTCCGAGGCCACAAGTTGGTGAATAGAGAAGATATCGGACATTTTGATATACAAAGTCGGTTTGGCCTTAGCGTAAAGATCGTTGAATTCATCGATGTCAAAGTAGGACTCTGCATCCTGGACAGAGACCACTGATTCAAGTTAGCACCAGAAAAGATGGAGATAGAAAAGGAAGAAAAAGAAACTTACCCTGGCCCCAGATGCGACCTAACCGTTGTATTGACTCGCCGATGTAGGAGTTAAGAGGTTGGAGGTAGACATTCTCAGCCCCGAAGAGTCTTCCGGAAGCGACCTGTGCAACCACCTTGGTGATCTCACTGAGATTTCTCTTTTGCTCTTGGGTCAAGCCCCGGTCCACAACGCCGTACTTCTCTGGTTCGAGCATTGCAGGTTGGAAATAATTCTTCCAGACCCAGTGGCCGACTGTCTGCAGAATAAATCCAGGGTCCTCGTTCGAGAATCGTGCAAGGAGATTCTCGTACATTTGCTGGGCAAGGTATCTGGTTCCGAAAGGCATTCGGTACAGGAAGTCTTCGAAAGCCGCGAAAAACTGATCAGCGAGGTCGCGCAGATCTTGCAAATGCTGAATGAAGGTCTCGCGAGTTTCAGGATCCCTAATAGCTTCTTCTCGGGGAAGGTCTGCCGGGCGACGGCTGCGTTGACCTGTGCGGAGCTCTTCGTTGTTGATGGAAGAACGGTAGATTTGGATCGGATCGCTCTCGAGGTCAAGCTCGGGGTTTTCGATGATAGATTCCTTTACCACGGTACCCATGACATCGCGCATGAACTTTCGGTCTCGAGGTGACTTGGCGTATGAGCCAAAGAGCTTATTCCAGAAGGAAGTGGAGCGCAGGTACTCGGGAAGGGAGGCAAAGTGCTCGATATCCTCCTTGGCAGAGCGAGCAATAAGCTTGACGAGGTAGTACTCTTCACGTCGTTTCTGCGAGTATCCGAAAAGACCCATCATTAGGAGCCTGATCCTCTCATATTCCTTGTCCGAGGTGTTGATCTCGCGGAGCCGACGGAACAGACGGGCCAGATACTGGGATTGGGTTTGAAGGAGGAAGAAAAACACCTGGTACTGGTCCAGCTTCCTCCTCGATGTCTTGTTCAGCGCCTTGAGATCATATGGATCTTTGGAGGAGATCTCGGTGTTAGACAACAAGTTGCCAATGTGTCCTCCAAAATGCTTCTGATGCTTGACAACTTCATCGAGCGTGATTTTGTTCTTGACGAGGAGGGCAATCTTGATATCCAGCTGACTGATATACTGCTCTGCCTCTTCATTTTGCCGAACTTGCTGAACCACAACCTTTCGAAGGCGCTCAAATTCAATCTCCTCATCAAAGTCGAAGTCACTGTCGTTGAGAAGATGCACAAAGCCTTTGACAGTTCCAACAGGTGGGTTCTTGCCGTTTGTCAAACTCTTGTAAGCTTGACCCTGAATTCGGCCTCTGATGACACTTTGAGCCTTGATGACCTTCTCCATGTTCTCGTTGTAGTGGCGACGTCTCTCCTCAAAGCGATTGCGAATGATCATTCCTCTAATCCGTGATTGGAAATCGGTGATGATAACTTCGTCATCTTCAAGATCAGTCAGCATGTGACCAACCTCGACTCTTACTATCATTGCGCGAGCCAGTGCTTGAAGTTGTACAGCTTCCTCTTCATGTTCTTCGAGACGGGAAAGGATGCTGCCAACTTCGATTCGGGAGATGGCCGCGCGAGCAAGAGCCTGGAGGTCCACAATGGAGGGTTCTTCTCTCTGCAGAACTTGTCGGTCGGCTTCCAAGTGCTTGCGAATGATGATAGCCCGGGCCATTGACTGCAAGTCCAAAATGGAGCTTTCTTGGTTCATCAATGCAGCTCGCTGCGACACTAGGTGTTGCCTCATGGCCCTGCCCCTGAGCATTCCCTGAAGGCTAGTCACGGCTGAGGTATGCTGGGTCATCTCAGCACGAAGAGCCGAGTTGTCTTTTCTCAAAGCTGCACCTCGCGCGTGTGCTTGCAACTTCCTGCACTCATTCACCGTAGCAATAAGAGCGTCCACGATCAGAGATCGCTGCTTTCTGGTCGCTAGAGCCCTAGCAAAGGACTGGAGCGATACGATGGCGGGAGCTTCGTTGTGAAGGGTGGTCTTTAGTTGGGAGATATGCTGCCGAGCAACAGTTCCTCTAATCACTGCCTGCAGTGATTTGACAGGGCTACTGGCTCCCTCAATGGCTTGTGATTGCGCACTCCTTTGGTTTCGTTGCAAAGCACCTCGGATCAATGCCTGGAGTGTTGTAACATCGTTTTCGGCATATCTGGTTTCTTCGTATTGATCGGTAACATCCTTGCGCTGTAATGCACCCCGGATGGCAGCCTGGAATTGCTTGATTCCATGATCTTCTTTTCGAATCCGAGATCGCAAGGTGTTTGTTTGAGCTCGTGCCTTCGAAGCACGGATGAGGCTTTGCAGCTCCAGGATATCGCATTCTTGGGCCTTTCGCCATTGCATCTCTCCTTGCTGACGGTGGCGCACGATAAAGCCGCGGCTGATTGCCTGGAGCTGGACAGCAAACTGACGCATGCTGAGTCGATACGAGCTGATTTGCCGTGCCCAATCCCCACGCAGGTGTGACTGTAGCTCAATGAGCAGAGGCTCGAAGTCCCAGAGGTCATTCATCGTGTTCCCGAGTTTCAAGCGCAGCATTGCGCCCTTGATTAGAGCCTGGAAATCCCCAATTGAGCCCTCGTTCTCATGTAGCTCACGATCGATGCGCTCCTCTTCCGATTCAACCGGTTCCGGTTCGGGTTCGGGCTCTGCGCCGAAATTCGCAGCCATGCCCGCAAAGCTTGGCATGCTAACGCCTGCTTTGTCAAGACCCTTCTGAGTTTTCTCGAGCTCATGGTGCTCAAACTCAAGTTGGCCAACCAGATTGCCCATGCGGAAGTCGAGCATTCCATTCTTGAAAAGCAACCAAGACAGGGCGTGAATGCAGTGGATGACTTTGGGGATATTCTTCTTCTCGTAGAGGTCAATAAGCTCGAATCGGAATAATTCAGGCAGCTCGGCCTCGTCTAAGAAGCGGAAGAAGAGGGCGATGTTGTCTGAATGGCGGTACTGTAACTTTGGGTTCCGAAAGATGCGCAGAGGTCGATTCGGGTACATAGCCTGCACCACCTCCGCCAGTGTAACACCATCCCGCAAACCTTCCTCCAGCTGAACAATGGGAGGAATCTGCTTCTCGATGACCTGTTCAATCCACTCTTTGGCCTCTCCAATGTGACACAAGTATTCATAGGCTTGCAAGAATTGCCGTTGCTGATCCATCCAATTCCCGGCTGCCCATGAGGAGACCTTGGGCTTCTCTGGTGATCTCGCTCCATTCCTCCCAGCAACCGAGTCCGCACGCTTCAACCGTCGCCGTCCTTGCAAACCAACCACGGAAGGCGTTGCCGTGCCAAATTGAAATTCCTCCGTCTCGCCGGACTGAGCGATCTTGGACAGCGTTCTGAGATGGCCCGTGGCTGATTTTTGGAAAGTTTCGAGCTCAGGTGCAGAGAGAGCGGTGCTAAGTGGTGGAGGGCGAGGGCTGTTCGACAGCGGTTTCGGGGGTGACGACGGACGCGATGATCCTGGAGTTGGATTGGGAGACCAGTGTTGAGGTGAAGCGCCACGGGGAGGTGTTTGAGGCTCGAACGCGGGCGATTTGTATCGAGGCGATTCATTTTCCTTGAAGTGGACATGATGCGATTCGGGGGTACTGGGCCGATGTACCTTACTGAATTGGTGCTCATCGATGGTGTTGCTACGCGAGTGTCGGTACGCGCCGGTCTTAGGAGAAGACGGGGTAAAGTTCGGCGCCTGTTGTAAAGGGCGCAGGGACCGGCGGATGTTCTCATATGCCGACCCGGCATTTGACCAGCTTCCCTGTCCAGTCGAGTCCATGGTGGCGGAGCTGGCTTCGCTCTTTCCTCGGTGATGTCCTAGGTTGCTCTGAATCGAGGCATTGGATGAGATTGTGCTTGTTCGACTCGGAGCAAATGAGCTGGAAGCAACGGAGTATGCAGAGGAGTTTGTGGACGCGGTTGACCCGTTTCGCAGCGGACTCGATGACTGCGCGGGGAGATCCGTATGGGCCCGCTTGAATGATGGAAATTGAGTCGACATTACCATTAGCGTCGCGACGGGAATGGGAAAACCGGAGAGAGAGTCTCGTTCTCGATTGACCACATCCCTGCCTCACAAGCAGAAGCGGGGGTTCCGGTTCGGTCCAAGCTTCGAGAGACTGTTGGCTTTGTTGTTTCGGATCAACGGTATTTGGAATGTGAGACCTAGCGAGCGCGCACGCAGCGACGAGTGTGATGAATGTGTTGGTGGGGAAGTCGGCAGGTCGGGTGAAGTGCACAGCGAAATTCGAAAAGGTGTACGGCTCCAGCAGGACCCTCCGATGATGGAACTCTTGTTGACGGTGGGGGAGAAAGCAGGAGCGAACCGGGATCTTCCCACCCACCCAGTAAACAAACCTCCCGATCGGGTTTGGTGAGATCGTCGATCAGTCAGCCACCGGTCACGTGTGTCTTGCCCATAGTAACACGAGTTTTCGTGAGATCTTGTTCGGCTACTAGCACTTGGGTCATTTTTTACCCACTCGCTATACTCCTGCTGGACTGTGTGGTTTCGGACCTGTCAAACAGGGAGGATACCGACAGACTTGGCAGGTGTGGCTGAAGTCGATTCGGCAGGTCTCAAGGGTTCCGTAGTCCCGTGCGACCACCATCTACCGCGTTTCAACTGTCAGTTAATGTTCGGTCTCGTACTTCATCACTTCCTCTGTAGGAGCACTGCTATCCTCGGAGTATTTAGGATGACACCTTTGAACATGCCTGACAACGCGCCTTTCGCAAATATTTCTTGGTGACCTCGTAAAACGACCTTGACGGAGTTACTCAAACGGACTTGGTCCATGACGAGCTGTTGCGGTCCCAGTGCAGTGCAATACGAGCTCCCGCTGGGGCCAAGAACAACAGATAGCCTCTTGCTATGTCATAACCTAGGTTTCCCCGAGAGTCTGTCGGTCTCTTCCTTTTAAGTTTAGAAAAGCTTATCCGTTAGCCGCCGTCAGACCTTCTGTATATTTCACTATTTTACCGCAGCACAGGAACCATCTTGATCCCTACATGTAGATACCGTCAAATTCCGTCTTCAAAAATAAAAAATAACAGTTTCACAATCCATATCAGAGTACTACAAGCTTTATCGGAAGCTTCTATGTCCCGTGGCGCCTATTTCTAAACATTGCCGGTCGACCCCGCCAACTTGGAGAATAGCGCGACAATAATGACATGTTCCAACCGTAAAACCCCAAAGCGACAGGCCAGTTCTTCCCCTCACTCCCTATCAGCCACAGCATCCTCACATCGCCATCATGGAAGCTCTTGATACCCAACCGCGTTATCTTTACAAAATCATCGCCTCCAACGCGCCCATCCGTGAGCCGATCCCCGAGCGCCTGCCGGTCAGCGAGCTCGACCAAAGCTCGGGATTCATCCACCTCTCCATGGCACATCAGGTACCCAACACGTTGAAACATTTCTTCAAGGATGAGCCAGTCGTGTATATTTTGCGTATCGAGTACGGGCAAGTCATTCAAGATATTCGCTGGGAGTCGCCCGACGCAAAAGTGTGTGGGCCCCGGCCGGGAGAGGGTTTATTCCCGGTGAGTTATACGGCTATCCCGACCCCTCCAAAACAAGAGCATCTTACTGAACAACTTTAAGCATCTGTATAATGGACTGAAGCTGGGCAAGGAGGAGGTGGAGAGTATCGCGATATGGCAAAATGAGGATGGATGGGATAAGGCTCTAAATGGGGCGGAGCCATGGCTATTGTACTGATCATAATTGTTTTCAGTTGCATTAAGGCTCACTGCCAGTGGAAGTACAGAGGCCAGTCACTAAAAAATGTGGAAATTCGAATTCCAGACACGAGAATGTAGCGGAAGCATTTTCTCCTTTAATCGCCCTGTTCATAATGATTTAGGATCTGTCCTTCTGCTTCCATATTAGCTTCCCGAGGACATGCTGTGCCGATAGTACGAGAGCTTACAATCAAGCGACCAATCTGCACTGGCCAGAAACACAAACGTGGTCGCAACTGCGCTGGGCTCACATGGTCGACCAACGCCTGCCTTTTCACTCCACTTTCCCATCTACTTAGCCACGGGTGTCCGCTTGGATGGGCTTGGATGGGTGTGGAAATGGCCCCAGGACTATACATGTCATAGAGATCAGACACTTGATGATTGACAAGGGTGATGACACAGAAAAATGACACACGCCACTCAATTGACTCGGATGCTTTTGAGGACCCTAGTATTCTGCTAGGCATTTGGTGAAGCCGGTGATGGCGCCTTTAGTCGCGCATAATAAATCATCGTAGATCAGCCCCGAAATGCTACAGCCTACGATGAAAGATATACTGATAATGCTGCCTACTAGGTTATGGTTTAGCAACCGACAAGTCGGGGATTGCAAGTGCCCAGGAGATTCGAGATGTTTATCTGAGTTGACCAGAGAGTGGTTCAAATGGCCAGACAATAAGTCTTGGGTTCCTCATTACACTGACACCACAAATTACAGGGAATGGCTTTATGGGAATGCAGAATAGAAGTATATCCAATGAACACCATTAACTCTGCCTGCGATCGAGATCTATCTTACGCCTCTAATATAAAATCGGAGTCTTAACTCATCATTGCTAAGCAGCTCGCCCTCACCGCCCGAGGGATCTCGTTTATCAGGCCAATGAACGTTCGGTGAAAAGCCAGTACGCTACTCCCGATGAGGTAAGGACCCCTCCGGCCCGGCGTGCGCGGGAAAAAAAGCTCGATCTTCGTCGTCGAACTTTTTCTTTTCTTTTCTTTTCTTTGGGAAAGCTGGTCTCTCTCCATCAACAGATTGTTCCCGTTCTGTTGATTGATCCTCTTCTGTCTTTTATACCCCATCACTTTCTGACATCAGAGATCCCTTCTTTTCAATAATTATGCCTATCACCAACAAGGAGGCTGCGCCCGGTGCCGCCATGAAGGCTGAGATCGAGGACTACACCAAGGCCCTCGAGGTCGTCAAGACCTACACCACCCAGGATGGCCTGGATGTGGACACTCTCCTCGACTCCGACAAGCACGGAGCTTTGACCTACAATGACTTCCTGGTCCTGCCCGGTTACATCGGTAAGCCGATCACGCTTCAGGGATGATCTGTGGCCACCTTAATAACATCTGAAAATTAGGCTTCCCTGCCTCTGATGTGACCCTTGATACCCCTGTGACCAAGCGTATTTCGTTGAAGGCTCCCCTTCTGTCCTCTCCCATGGACACTGTCACGGAGCACAACATGGCTATCCACATGGCCCTGCTCGGTGGTCTTGGTGTTATCCACCACAACTGTGCTCCCGAGGACCAGGCCGAGATGGTCCGCAAGGTTAAGAGATACGAAAACGGTTTCATCTTGGACCCCGTTGTTCTGTCCCCGAAGGCTACCGTTGGTGAGGCCAAGGAGCTGAAGGCCAAGTGGGGTTTCGGTGGTTTCCCCGTCACTGGTAAGTCGATCGCATTTTCTTCATTTTGATCCCATCGACACCTTTGCATGATGATTTTCCATCTTTTCTATATAACTTTCGTTCCACTGGAGCAACGAGAGTTGCGCTGTAGAGAACCGATTCTCAACTGATCGCTCGTTTCACCACCTACCTTGTTCACAACAACGGTTGCCTGGCATGAATGCTAATCAACTGTTTTACAATAGAGAACGGAACCCTCAAGTCCAAGCTGATTGGTATGGTCACCTCTCGTGACATCCAGTTCCACCACAAGCTTGATGACCCCGTCACTGTCATCATGGCCACTGACCTGGTCACTGCTCCCGCTGGCACCACTCTCTCCGAGGCCAACGAGGTCCTCCGTCAGTCCAAGAAGGGCAAGCTCCCCATCGTTGATGAGGCTGGCAACATTGTCTCCCTGCTCTCTCGCTCGGATTTGATGAAGAACCTCCACTACCCCCTGGCTTCCAAGCTCCCCGACTCCAAGCAGCTGATCTGTGCTGCCGCCATCGGTACCCGCGAGGAGGACAAGAAACGTCTCAAGCTGCTTGTTGAGGCTGGTCTGGATATCGTCATCCTGGACTCCAGCCAGGGTAACTCCATGTACCAGATTGAGATGATCAAGTACATCAAGAAGACCTTCCCCGAGATCGACGTTATCGCCGGCAATGTTGTCACTCGCGAACAGGCTGCTTCTCTGGTTGCCGCCGGTGCCGATGGCCTGAGAATTGGCATGGGCAGCGGTAGCGCTTGCATCACCCAGGAGGTTATGGCTGTCGGTCGCCCCCAGGCCGCCGCTGTTCGCAGCGTCTCCGCTTTCGCCGCTCGGTTCGGTGTCCCCTGCATCGCTGACGGTGGTGTCCAGAATGTTGGCCACATCGTCAAGGGTCTGGCCCTTGGTGCCAGTACCGTCATGATGGGTGGTCTCCTTGCCGGTACCACTGAGTCCCCTGGCGAGTACTTCGTTTCCAACGAGGGCCAGCTCGTCAAGGCCTACCGTGGTATGGGCAGTATCGCCGCCATGGAGGACAAGAAGGCCGGCGGTGGCGGTAAGGACAGCAAGGCTAGCAACGCTGGTACCGCCCGCTACTTCTCCGAGAAGTCCAACGTCCTGGTCGCCCAGGGTGTCGCTGGATCCGTCCTCGACCGTGGCTCCGTCACCAAGTTCATCCCCTACCTTGTGGCCGGTGTTCAGCACTCTCTGCAGGACATGGGTGTGAAGAGCCTTGACGCTCTGCACGACGGTGTCAACAAGGGCACTGTCCGCTTTGAGATGAGAAGTGCCAGCGCCCAGACCGAGGGTAACGTCCACGGTCTGCACAGCTACGACAAGAAGCTTTACTCGTAAGATCCAGGCTTTTTTTGAACTATGGACGTTCCCGCTGTGAATATGATTTGGGATTCTCCGAACGATGATATGGTGAAAATAAAAAATGGGGTATGAGATGGGTAGGAGTTACGATTTGAGGAGTTACGCTTTTCAATTAATGAGCATACTGTTCCGAACACTATTTGTGCATCTGTAAAGTTCAAAGAAAGTAGACCAGTAGAAGCACATGGCGCGGCTATCGGCACGCCCAATGCGGCCAAGGCGGACGCGGGGTACCGGGATGTGCCTAGGCTCTCGGGTCATGTCTTCGATTATAACCACGGGTCAAAGGCAAACAGTTCCGGGCCATGTCTGCCGCCCTATCTGAATACCTTTGCAGCCGAGTATTAGTACCTGGACTGGCTCAGCGATACTCTCTAAACCTCAGGACTCGAGAACGTCTGGCTCCGCTTCGCATTACGCGCTTTTGGTCTTTACCGTCGGGAAGTCACAGAGTCTTTGTCAGGAACTATTCAGACCATTCGAACCCAACCCCAGCAGCCCAGTCCGCCAAAATGCCCCGTGAGAAGGGAGACGGCGGCAAAGAAAGGAGGCCTGCTGTTCCTCGGCCTAGTGCAAGGTGAGTTGATGCATGATTTACTTTACACCGTGACGGCGTATAGCCGATGCTTTTACCTAGGGATGGTCACAACCTTGCACCCTGAAAAAGTCTCGCTGACCAACTACCTAGTGTGATTTTGGTCTCTCCGAAAAATGAGATCCTTCTTCTACACCGTGTCCATACATCTAGCTCCTTCGCATCGGCTCATGTGTTCCCGGGTGGAAATCTTTCAAGCCAGGATGGGCCAATACCACCATCCGAAGACCATGCCGTGCATGATGATTCTCCGGCCTACCGACGTGCAGCTATCCGGGAGCTTTTTGAGGAGAGCGGCATTCTGCTTGCGACAGATCGGGACTCGGGAAAGATGCTAGTCGTCAATGAGGAGACCCGAGAACAAGGCAGACGACTTATTCACCAGAACAAAGTTTCATTCTCAGACTGGTTGAAGCAGCAACACGCAACAGCTGAGCCAGATATCGGTTGGCATACCACTTCGTGAAGGATTTTCTCCAGGCTAACTTTCGAAAAGATCAACTGATTCCCTTCACGCATTGGATTACCCCGACCAATGTTCCGAAGCGATATACAACACAAATGTATCTCTACTTCATGCCACTACCAGTCAATTTGGATAAGAGGTTGCTCGAGGAGCTCCCTGCTGAAGGTGAACGTGAAGAGATTCAAATCCCGACTAGCGATGGTGGCGTCGAGGTTACGGAGGCGCAATTCCTTCCGGCTTCAGAGTGGCTTCGCCGCGCGCAGAGCGGGGAGATCATTCTATTCCCGCCACAATATCTACTCCTACATCTGGCGTCAGGCTTCCTCGACCAGGAACCCCGGTCGGGCGCGTCCGTGGAAGAGATGGAGAAACGCCGAGCAGCACTGGTCGAGTTTGTGCATTCCGGGTCACCTGCTTGGACAGATAAGTATATCTCGCCCAAGATGCTTAAGATGACCGAGGACGGCCGGGCGGTCCTGGCGTTGGATGAACCTGGACCCGAATTGAAGGGATCTGGGAAACGAGGCGAGTCGGATCGGGTTGTCCTGGTGCGGTTTAAGAAGGGCAGTGCGAGGGAGGTTAACGTGGCATGGAAAAAGGATGCCCTGGAAGAGGGAAGAGAAGGCCGTAGTAATCTTTAGATTGTACAAAGACCTTTACCACGATAAATCTACACCAACTTCGCAGACATACATAGATGGGGCATTCTACAAGTACCGATATTGCCACGGCAATAAACGGCAGGAAGTGATAAAGCCACGCTCGCCGCCTTCCAAACACGCGAGCCCTCGACAAAGTGTCACATGACCCACACAAATCATTTGGGTCTTTGATTTTACGGGCCACCAAAAAACCCTCCACCTCCAACCTCACCGTCGCCCGTCAAAACCTCTTACACCCAATCCGCCAAAATGGAGAACGAGAAGGGAGAGATCGTCGATCTGTATGTTCTTGAGTCCTCCGCCCTGCAACAATTCAACCCGGTGTCCTGAGCCTGGCTGTCCGCGATCGCAATCCGCAATTCCACGATTTCCCAAGCACCAAGAGATGGAAAAATCGGAGTCGGTCACAATGAACGGGAGAGCGACCATCCTGTGGAAATTGTGCGATGTCTTTCCGAGCAGCCAGGTCCTCGACGTAACCTGGATTGGAGGGGAATATTTCAATGTTGAAAAATGAACATGGAAAACTAACATGCCCTCTCCTCAACAGCTACGTGCCCCGCAAGTGCAGCGCCACCGGCCGCATCATCAAGGCCAACGACCACGCCTCTGTCCAGATCTCCGTCGGCAAGGTTGACGAGAACGGCCGCTACACCGGCGAGAACAACACCTACGCCATGTGCGGTTTCATCCGTGCCCGTGGTGAGAGCGACGACTCCTTCAACCGCCTCGCCCAGCGTGACGGTTACCTCAAGAACGTGTGGTCTGCCTCCAGCCAGCGGTAAATTTACCCGCCTGTGATGTGGTTTACACTGGGGTGTTGACGGGTTGATATGATGGTGAGCCGCGACTCTCATGTGCTATCCATGACAATGATACTAATACCGCGATAGATGAACTAGGGCTCGATGGTCCAGGTTCGGGGATTGGTTTACGAAGATTTAAAAAAAAGGGAGGAGGGGTACTAACATAGTCTCCTTCGGCCTAAAGTCTTTTTTTGCCTTCGGAGAAACCCTATTTTCCTACTGTCCTATCTATCGGAATGAAATGGAATCGACGACTTAATGGGTCTGGTTTTCTCCAATTACCGCCTGTTCAAATCCTCCGCGTCTTTGCGATAGATTCTTCTAGTGAGGGGTTTCCCTTCTCGCAACCTCCCAGCGGCCATGAAAACAAAAAGCCAAAAATGGAATGCCCAAAAATTTGAAAAAAGATTTCCTTCCTCTTTTCCTTCTGTCTTTTTCTTCTTCTGGTTTGCATCGGCATATCAAGGCTTCCTCGCACCAGCATACTCGAAAACCGGATCGTCTGCGCGGTCTGTGTTTTAGAAGTCTGTGTTCCATGAGCGAGGAGGTAGAAAAAGCACATCCAGCCGAAAATTATTCTTCCAAAACCCGCCTTCTGAAGAGCCACTGTTGCAGAGATCCATGCACTGGGGCACAGATACGGGTGGGACATCCCTCTTGTAGACTGCGTAGACTTTCTATCTATTATATAGGGCCATTGAATGATAACGATCTCGCTGCCTCGTGTCCTCCATTTCCCTCTTTTAAATGGTACGCTAAGTCAATGTAGTTGGTAAATCTGATTGAAATTTTGATTCATTTCTCCTCATCCATCATATGCTACGTTGTCTTCCACATGGACTCGTGATTCGAGTGAAGTCCCCGGCGTGTACAATCCGAGGGCCTTCAGCAGCAAGACACTTGATAAAAACAGTTTTTGCTCTATTGATAATTCATGCAACTCATACCTCGCCAGACAAGGATGCAATTTCTTACTCCTTGTCCAGACGCACGGCCGGGTTGCTCTCAATGAAGTTCAGGTCGACCTTGTGGCCAAGAAGCTCACGAATGTTGCTCACGGCATATCTTAAGGGAAGTCTCATTAGTAAACTGATCCAGCGTCAACTCTCGTAGTACTTACTTGATCATAGTGGGTCTCTCCAGACTCAGACCCCAGCCGTAGACTCTCATGTCCTTGGGAATGCCCATGGATTCCAGCATCTCAGGCCGGAACATACCGCTGTTACCAATCTCCACCCACTTTCCCAGGCCCTCGTGGTAGCCGAAAATCTCCATACTGGGCTCGGTGTAGGGGTTATAGGCAGGCTTGAAGCGGAGCTGGTGAATGCCCATTTTGGAGAAGAAGACCTCCATGAAACCAATCAGACCACCCAGAGTCAGGCCGAAGTCGGCAATGACACCCTCGATCTGGTGGAACTCAGCCAGGTGAGTGGCATCGACGGCCTCGTTACGGAAGACACGGTCGATACTGAAGAAGCGGGCCGGCCGCGGGTTGGCGGCGAGCTTGTGCAGCATGTACGCCGAGATGGACGTCGTGTGCGTGCGGAGCACCAGGCGCAGGGACTCGTCAGGGTTCCAGGGGTAGCGGTATCCGATGGAGCCGAACTTGCCCTTCTCGTGGACATCGTGCACGTTGTCCCAGTATTGCTTGTAGTCTAGGGGCTTGTCCGCCTTGGTGAGGTGCGGGTCGTTCGGGGGATCCTCACGCGGCGGATCAGCCGTGAGAGGGTCGGCAATGTAGAAGGTATCTTGAAGGTCACGGGCAGGGTGTTGCTGGGGCACGAACAGAGCGTCGAAGTTCCAGAAACCCGTCTCCACGAAGCGGTTGGTCGGCATCTCCTCGAAGCCCATCTCGAAGAAGATGTGTCGGAACTCCTGCCGCACCTTGTTGAGCGGGTGCAGAGCGCCGGCGGGTGTGGGAGCACCCTTAGCGTTGAAGTTGTAGGGCTTGAACTGCGTGGTCTTCCAGGAGCCATTGGCGATCATCTCGGCCGTGAGATCGGTCTCCTCCTTGACGAGTTGCCGGGCATACTTGGGGCCCTTGGAGATCACAAAGGCGAACTCCTTGGACAAGGAGATCAATTTTCTCCGCTTGAGATCGGAAAGTGCCTTGGAGTCGTCGAGAGACTTGGTCTTCTGAACGCCGAGGAGCTGCTCGCGGGTCTCGTCAACAATTGACTCCTTGGCCGCACGCAGCAAGTCATTGTCCTTCTTGATCCAACCGCGCTTGAAAGCATTGCCCTGGCCAACCTTGGCACTGTCCTTCCCCACGATTCCGGGCAAGTCGGTGATTTTCAGTCCGTCCAAGGCCTTGACAACGGCGTCGAAGACCTTGGCCTCGTGAGAGCCATTGGCCGCAATGGCCTCACCCTCGGGGGTGAGCACAATTATATCCTTCTCTTTGGTCTCATATTCGACCATCAGCCGCGACGCCAAGCGGTCCAGCGCACTTTTGACATTCAATGAGGGGTCGGAGGGGAAGGCTTCATGGGAGAGGATGGGCGCATCGGACGCGTACAGGGCGTCCAGAATCGCGGTCGTCAAATCGGACGCCATGGCTGCAGCCGTTTCCTGCAGGGGATTTGGCGGGTCGCTGAGCAAAACGTGGGGGGATTTATCGGTCTTGCGGTGGCCGCCAAAATTACGAATGACTCTTAATATCGCGTGCGGTAAACTGCAGAGACCAACTACGCCGCCGTTTCATGCCTCAGGCAGAGAATTCTTTGACCCCGCCATTCTCTGCCTCATTGCCCAAGCGCCCTACGTAACTACCGTCGCGCTGCTGTACGCCAACTAAGGATACGAGTGCCGCTAGGTCGAGAGGTCAGACGCTTCCTCAGGAATCCCGCTTGTGGTGTTTTAAGCCTCATAACGGCCGCTCCGGGTATATAAGCGGCGGTCCATCATAACAACCCCAACTCTATATTATTTACTTCGGGGGACAGCCTCAATAGTTACGTTTGCACAGTCTTATCGGGCAAGAATTCAACTGTGGCCAAATTTATTAATATTTGGCATAGCGTGGTGGCTATCTATGCATCTGCATGTCGTCGTACTATCGTGGTACGCTTGGGCTTTGCTAGCCGAGTGCTGTCTCACCTCAATGAAGCTCAACTGTCTACCCAAGTACACTAAACCACGACCCCAAGCACTAAACAGTCTATACCCAAATCAGGTAGTATGAACCCGACGGCGCTCCGGTCCCAAGTAGTACACAGCACAGGGACAATCTCAGGCACCTTTGAACCCGGACTCGAAGACCACTTGACCACGTCCCACGACGGTACAGCGTCCAATCGCCACACGAGGGCCACCGGGGACGCTAGGACGGCACCGGACCTCAGCCACATAAAATTTCTTTAGCGAAGTGGAATCACAAAAGCGTGGATCTGTGGCACGAAATCCTCCCGAGACAACGAACCTCCCGAGTGCGATGTGAGTGGTTGAGACTAAGGTTCGACTGGAGCCCACTTTGGGTCCGGCAAACCCACCCACCAGAACCCTGCCGGGATTGGCGGTCGTGATACTGAAATCAGAGCATTTGGGCCGGGTTTTGAGGTAAACTATTGACAATTTGGAACGACGCCTCTAGGGACTGCCACGTTAGGATCGCCACTAGTACGGCCGATCATCGTTCATCTTGAGCTCCGTTCGCGCACCCTGAAGATGAAACGAGGATGGAGAGAGCCCTGGAGCCTTATCCAAAGCACCCCGGTCCTCTCTCGAACTCTATCTTGTTCAGTCCGTGCACCCCGGTAGAACCAAGGGTCGAATAGCAGCGGGAGAGGGAAAAAAGTACCCTAGGTAGCGTCGTGCAAGCGAAAGACGTTAAGGCTTCGAGCAGGGGATGGTGGGAGTGGGTGCACGTCCGATTCCCATCGTGTCGAAGACATCCAACGCGGGAAAGAAAAGTAGTTTGGCATCGCCCCTTTTGAAATTCTTCCACTTTCCCCTCCCCTCTTTCCTCCATCTTAGGGTTTTGATCTTCTACCCCCTAATTCACTCTCCTTTCCTATTTCCTGGACATCTCGCTGTCCTCCCCCGCAAAAGAGCGGCGCTTACATAACCCCTTGCCGGGCGCTCACCCTCCCGTAGCCCCCTTCTGTCCCGTCCCTCTAAGCTTCTCTTTCAACATCCCAGAGCCGGGACGTCCATTATCCATCTCATCTCGTTTCTTCTCTGCTATCCATGTCGCCTTAGACCCCCCAATCCGTTCATTTGTGTCAGGAACCCGGTACGTGGTCCCTGCGCTTCCATCATTCTCGACTCCCTTTTTCGGACCTCCGGTGCACATGGGATGTCCTCGGTCCTATACAAAGCCGTTGGGGTTCGGACGTCTCTAACCCTTCTACTACATTGCTGTCGTCTCGTCCTACATGTTCCTCCGCTGACGGCCCTAGGGCACGATGGCTGACGAGACTCTCGTGGCCGCAACGGCCGTGTTGCAGTCTCTGGCCAGAGACGAGCCCACCGCCGGCTCCTCATCACCTCCCTTTGATTTCCAATTTCCTTCGAGTAACGGCACGAAATCATCCCAACTTCCCGGAGAACCCACCCCTGCAAAGGCCTCCTTCGAAGCCGAATTGGAGGCCTTGGTGCGGCGCGTGCATCATCTGGAATTCCAAGCTGTCAGTCATCACAAATTCCCCGACAATCCCCA
The DNA here is from genome assembly GCA_037042055.1 of Penicillium sp. S103-07. NCBI lineage: Eukaryota > Fungi > Ascomycota > Eurotiomycetes > Eurotiales > Aspergillaceae > Penicillium > Penicillium sp. S103-07. The sequence continues at coordinate 837,578 of JAXQJQ010000003.1, forward strand.
GCAGGCCACCCCGTCTGCTTATGGATCCAACGAGAAGGACCCTGATTTCTTGTGGACCTTTGGGCTCGATCGCTTGTCGTCCGGTCAAGGTTCTGACTCTTATTGCCTTTCACAGCAGCAAAAACTGAATCAACCCGATCGGCGGCAGCGGACCCCCTCCGGTCCCGAAGAGCCCCCGGTTGGAGACCTTGACGAAGACGAAACCGACGAGGAGGATGAGAATGGGGCTCGCACCCGCGTCGTCCGCGAGGAGGACATCAGCATTCTTCGCAACCATGTCCAGAAGCAGGCCGAGGAGATAAGCTTCCAGAAAGACATTATTGCGCAGGTTCGCGATGAGTTGCAGAAGCAGGAAGAGCACACCCGCCGTGCTTTGACCAAGGTCGAGAACGAAGACGTCGTGCTTTTGGAACGTGAACTACGCAAGCATCAACAGGCCAACGAGGCTTTCCAGAAAGCCTTACGAGAAATCGGCGGTATCATCACCCAGGTTGCCAACGGTGACCTGTCCATGAAGGTCCAGATCCACCCTCTAGAGATGGACCCCGAAATCGCAACTTTCAAACGAACGATCAACACTATGATGGACCAACTGCAAGTTTTCGGTAGCGAAGTGTCTCGAGTCGCCCGTGAGGTCGGAACCGAAGGTATACTCGGAGGACAAGCTCAGATTACTGGCGTCCATGGTATTTGGAAAGAACTTACGGAAAATGTGAACATTATGGCCAAGAACTTGACGGACCAGGTGCGAGAAATCGCGGCTGTGACTACTGCTGTCGCCCATGGAGATCTCAGTCAGAAGATTGAGAGCCGTGCTCAGGGTGAAATTTTGGAACTGCAACAGACGATCAACACCATGGTGGACCAACTTCGAACATTTGCAACCGAGGTAACGCGAGTCGCGCGCGACGTCGGAACGGAAGGTGTACTAGGTGGACAAGCCCAGATCGAAGGTGTACAAGGCATGTGGAACGAACTCACGGTTAATGTCAACGCCATGGCCAACAATCTCACGACCCAAGTGCGTGATATCGCCACGGTCACCAAGGCCGTCGCCAAGGGTGACCTCACGCAGAAGGTGCAAGCCAACTGCCGGGGAGAAATTGCGGAGCTCAAAAACATTATCAATTCCATGGTGGACCAACTACGTCAATTTGCGCAGGAAGTCACCAAGATTGCCAAGGAGGTCGGTACCGACGGTGTACTCGGAGGGCAAGCCACGGTGAATGATGTTGAAGGTACCTGGAAAGATTTGACTGAAAACGTCAACCGAATGGCCAACAACCTGACCACTCAGGTGCGAGAGATTGCCGATGTCACGACCGCTGTCGCCAAGGGTGACTTGACCAAGAAGGTTACCGCCAACGTCCAGGGTGAAATACTAGACCTCAAGAGCACTATCAACGGCATGGTGGATCGGTTGAATACATTCGCCTTCGAAGTTAGTAAGGTGGCTCGAGAGGTCGGTACAGACGGTACCCTCGGTGGTCAAGCCAAGGTCGATAACGTGGAAGGAAAATGGAAAGATCTCACCGACAACGTCAACACAATGGCTCAAAATTTGACGTCTCAAGTGCGAAGTATTTCCGACGTCACGCAGGCCATTGCCAAGGGTGATCTTAGCAAGAAAATTGAGGTGCACGCCCAGGGAGAGATTTTGACGTTGAAGGTCACCATCAACCACATGGTGGGTCGACTCGCCAAGTTCGCCACTGAACTGAAGAAGGTCGCTCGCGATGTCGGTGTCGATGGCAAGATGGGTGGGCAAGCCAACGTCGAGGGCATTGCTGGAACTTGGAAAGAAATCACCGAAGACGTAAATACGATGGCCGAAAATCTTACGTCTCAAGTGCGAGCATTCGGTGAAATTACCGATGCAGCCACCGACGGTGACTTCACCAAGCTCATTACGGTCAATGCATCCGGAGAAATGGATGAGTTGAAGCGCAAGATCAACAAGATGGTTTCCAACTTGAGGGACAGTATTCAGCGAAACACTGCCGCCAGGGAGGCTGCCGAACTTGCCAACCGTACCAAATCCGAGTTCTTGGCCAACATGTCGCACGAGATCCGAACACCGATGAACGGTATCATTGGTATGACCCAGCTGACGTTGGATACGGATGACTTGAAACCGTACACACGTGAGATGTTGAACGTCGTGCACAACTTGGCCAACAGTTTGCTCACGATCATTGACGATATTCTTGATATTTCCAAGATCGAAGCCAACCGGATGGTGATCGAAAGCATTCCATTCACTGTGCGGGGCACCGTCTTCAATGCGCTCAAGACCTTGGCCGTCAAGGCGAATGAGAAGTTCCTGAGTCTGACATACCAGGTGGATAACACTGTGCCGGACTATGTCATTGGTGACCCCTTCCGTCTGCGCCAGATCATCCTCAACTTGGTCGGCAACGCCATCAAGTTCACCGAGCACGGTGAGGTCAAACTCACCATCCGCAAATCCGATCGGGAGCAATGCACCACCAACGAGTATGCTTTCGAGTTCTCTGTCTCCGACACCGGTATTGGTATCGAGGAAGACAAGTTGGATTTGATCTTCGACACCTTCCAACAGGCCGATGGCTCTACCACCCGGAGGTTCGGTGGTACTGGTCTTGGTCTTTCAATCTCCAAGCGCCTGGTCAACTTGATGGGTGGTGATGTTTGGGTCACCTCCGAGTACGGCCACGGCAGTACCTTCCACTTCACCTGCGTGGTCAAACTCGCGGACCAGTCCTTGACGGTCATTTCCTCCCAGCTCATGCCATACCGAAACCATCGGGTTTTGTTCATCGACAAGGGCCAGAACGGCGCTCAGGCCTCCAATGTCATGAAGATGCTCAAGAAGATCGACTTGGAACCGTTGGTTGTCAGAAACGAGGAACACGTTCCGCCGCCTGAGATCCAGGATCCTTCCGGAAAGGAATCCGGCCATGCATACGACGTCATCATTGTTGACTCGGTGGATACGGCTCGCATCCTCCGTACTTTCGACGAGTTCAAGTATATTCCGATCGTTTTGGTCTGCCCTCTGGTCTGTGTCAGCTTGAAGTCTGCCCTGGACCTCGGTATCAGCTCTTACATGACCACACCATGCCAGCCTATTGACCTTGGAAATGGTATGCTGCCGGCCTTGGAAGGCCGGTCGACCCCGATCACCACAGACAACTCTCGTTCCTTCGACATTCTTCTTGCCGAGGACAACGACGTGAACCAGCAGCTTGCGATGAAGATTCTTCAGAAGCACAACCACAATGTCTTCGTTGTTGGCAATGGCCTGGAGGCGGTGGAGGCTGTGAAGAAGCGTCGTTACGATGTCATCCTCATGGACGTTCAAATGCCCGTCATGGGTGGATTTGAAGCCACCGGGAAGATTCGCGAGTACGAGCGGGAGAGTGGACTTCAGCGGACCCCGATCATTGCGCTCACGGCGCACGCCATGTTGGGAGACCGTGAGAAGTGTATCCAGGCCCAGATGGACGAATACCTTTCCAAGCCACTTAAGCAGAACCAGATGATGCAGACCATCCTCAAGTGTGCTACGCTTGGTGGCTCGTTACTGGAGAAGAGCAAGGAGTCTCGGATCTCCAGCAGTGGAGAAATGCATCCGATCCACTCTTCTGTCTCTTCTGACAACCAGAATCAGCAGCAACAACAGCAACAACAACGCTCGCAGAAAATGCAACCTTTACCGACGCCATCGCGACCTGGTGTGGACACCCGGGCAATCACAACATCGGGCCCCATTACCCGCGGAAGTGTTGTCAGTCCCGGGCCCGCCGAGGACAAAGACGAAGAAATGATCGATGATCGGGTACGTTAGCAAGTATGTGGTAAAATATTACTTTTCGGGTCAGCCCTGCTAACTACTCATTCTCCAAAATAGTCATTGTTGCGATCCAACAGTACTTGAGTTCGGTTACACCAGATGAACATTTATTTCCCGCCATGCAGATTTGTCAAATGGTTTCGATATGGCCGTTGATACCCTGTCTATATGAGGCTGGAGGGCGAGAACCTCAGCCATTTGCTGTTTTCACATTCTACATGCTCATACCCACCTACTACATTATCCCCGTTGAACCCCTTATCCTACTACATTCCATCACTGCATTCGTTCATCGCTTTATAAGGTGTTGTTTGGCGCATCTTCTGTTTGATTGACAGGGCTTGGGTTCTGTTCGGCAGTCCAGTGGGTGACTACTGAAGGGGAGTTTGCAATTCAGAGGGGTGCTTCATTTCCGCCCCCGGAGATTCCATTGTCATGCTTGCCATATATTCTCTCGCTTACAACCTGCCTCGGAGCCTCTTTCATCATTTCTATCTTTGTATTGTATTTAGTTGCTTCTTGCTTTCTGCTTTAGCCATCTGCGATGCAAGTTAGAGAGCATGGGTTCCGAGGTTTCTCATTCTACTCTGCCACTTTGGTGATGGCCAGAGGTCTTTTTTTCTCTGTTTCTCACGGGGCGGTTTGATCACCTCTCGTTTCTTTAAGACCAAAATGGAAGACTTTTGTGATTTCCGTGTTTGCTCTCATCGTAGCGTGATTAGATTTCTCATGCTGTCTTGTAGAGGGATAAACCTAGGCTTACCCTCTACCTCAGGGACTGCCAGACGGCGCAGAAAAAAGGAGTGTCTTTGGATAGAACACAAAAGCACAAGCAATTTTATTATCTATCCCCTCAACCCAACAGCAAGATTACAAAATATCCCGCCGTCCATATAATCCCCCTATATTACCCAGACACCACAACCAAACCCTAAACTACCAGCAAATTGACGACCCATCTAGTAGAACCGAGCCCGATTCTTGAAGCGAGGGAAGGCCCTGGCTTCAGTAGTCGTCGACGTCGTCGAGATCCTCGTTATGTTACGAGAAGTAGTCGAGGTCAAGGTCGAGGTCGAGTTCAAGATACGAGTCGTGTTGGTGAAAACCGCGGTCGTGTTCCCGAATATGGTGTTGATCATAGCTCGTCGAACGATTCCGGGAGTGATCGATGCTCTCACGTTTGTGGTTCCGGATCTCTCAGATACGGATCCTGAGCTTGGAGCCGCAGTCGATGTTGGAAGTGTCCGCAGGGTGCTGCCTACTGATGTCGATGCCGTGCGGGTCAGCGGTGTCGAGCCTCGGCTTGTTGGTGCGATGGATTCACTCCTGGCTGCGGAGCTTGGCGTTGAGACGACGGAGCTCGATCTCAAGATTTCGACGCTAGAACTCGGGACGACGGGACTTGATCTTGAGACGGCGGAGCTTGATCTTGAGGCTTCGATGCTGGAACTCGGGACGGCGGGACTTGACCTTGAGACGACGGAGCTTGATCTCGAGACTTCGACGCTAGAGCTCGGGACGACGTGGGCCGAGGAGACGATGGCTGAGGATGAGCTTCCACCGCGGACTCCGCTGTTGCTTGGGGCGCTGCTGGATGCGCCGCCTGCAGCGCCTCCGGAGGGAGCGGAGCTTAGAGTCCTGGTCTCAGTAACGGTCGACGTGACAGTCATAGTGCTTGTAGTCTGAGGGCAGGCGGCACACAGAGCGCTTGCGAGTGGACAGACCGAGCCAATGCTGTTGCTCGCTGGAGTTGAGACTGATGCTGGGGCGGTGATACCAGGACTACCGCCAGATCCAAGGCTTCCTCCAGAACTTCCTCCCCCAGGGCCCGTGCCGCCAGACCCAGGGCTTGTTCCTCCGGGGCTCCTACCCCCTGGACTAATACCACCAGGTCCGCCAGATCCAGGGCTCGTTCCTCCAGGGCTCGTTCCTCCAGGGCTCGTTCCTCCAGGGCTCGTTCCTCCAGGGCTCGTTCCTCCAGGGCTCGTTCCTC